>PNEQ01054028.1:133039-154637 GCA_003012365.1 Medauroidea extradentata | reverse complement strand
TTTTCACACTCAAAAAAATTCTTGTTAGGAACGATAACTGTTAATGGCAAAATTATATACCTGTACTAAGATCCTTAAATGCTTTTCGTAGCCTAACCGCGTGACATGTTGGATGGTTTTAGAATGAAATCAGGATTGTTAAAGGTCTGCACGCCTCTTCACGATTCTAGTAGACGGCGCCCTTTTAAGAGTGCGTGGTAGATAAATAAACGCTGAAAACATCAATTGATTTCTACGCTTTTTTCGAAGCCTATATTGATAAAATACTCAAAGACAATCCTAGATAATGGTATTTGCCAACTTTATGAGTAAATATTTATCCACAACTATTAATTCGTTACGCGTGATCTCTTGCGCCGCAGTTAAACGCACGAGGTTCCGGCGTCAGAGACTGTGCGTCAGAAGTTCGTAACACTGGAAACAATTTTGTTTAAAACGTTGGCTAAAACTATTGTCTAGGATTGGTATTGTTTAACTTTCGCAAATTGGCTTCAAGAAACCTACAGTTATAGATTAATGCTTTAGCGTTGAATTATGTAACACGCCCTCTTAAGGCCTGAGGCCGATCATGGTCGTTGTAGGCCATAGTACGTAAATTATATGTGTAACAGTGTGTTATTATTGCACGTGTGTTATTATTGCACGTGTTGAAATACAAGGATTGAACTGCAGACGCCAGGATGTATTTTCCTCCTTTGCCTTCAGGAACTGAGCGCCGATGTCTTAAAAATTCAATTTTTAGTCATTTTCACTCTAATGACATACGGTATGGTTAAAGTAAAAAGTGGCGTCTACAGGCGATAGCTAGAGATTCTTCTTAAGAAATGCTCACTATACGGTGAAGAGAATGATAAGGGTTTTCCTTAAGTTAGTTGGAAGCACTTGAGGAAGTAAGTAATCTTCAGCTTAAATGTTCGTGTTTCTCCTGTAACAAACACGTTCGTTTTTCTTATAAAACTTTGATCAACAATAATTACTACTGTGAGTAATAACTCATATGTAGTTAAAAGATTTTTGATACAGTAGATTCAAAGAAAGTATTTCAGCAAAGTTTGGTTTTATTTGCAGTCAATCATTATAGTTACTCAGTGAAATGCGTCTGAATTATATATACACGTTTCACTCTTTTCTTAGCTTAAAACGTAATTAACTCTTTTCTCGCAATCCAAAATATTATTCGTAGAAGGATCATATTAAAATCCGATACTTCGTTCGTGGCGACTTAGCCTTCTGCATGGATTTATTTTTCGCGTTGAGGATCGTTACAGACAGGGGAGTAACAACAGGGAGAGCCATGGGTACAGTCTGTCTCTCTCTGAATCCTTGAAACGGGGAAAAATATCAACAATCTACCTGCCTACATACAATATTTTTACATGTTCTTTATTTTCGTAATATAATACGTAATTTAAAATTATTTTATGAAATCAAAACTCTATTATCCACAGATTGTGACCATGATACCTTAATATTAGAACTGCGGTTATTACGTCCAACCCGTCCTTGGGGATTTGGGTTGTTGCTTTCCTGATTGCATAAGTAGGGAATGTCAGACAGTTTTCAAGAGAACGTTTAAAAACAAATCGATAATGTGATACAGTATACTTGGAAGTTTCTTTATTTTGTACGCTTTAAAGAAATTAGTTCCTTGCGCAAAGAATAAACTCGCGGATTTTTATCGTGATATAGGAAGAAAAAAAACTAATGCAGTTGTCACCTTAAATTATAAGGCAAATAAACTACTGAAATTGCCCAAAATAATTCAACGAATGCTTTTAATTGTCATACACTGAACATTTTTCTATCAGGTAGTAGGTCTACTGAATTCGATGCTGTGGTTAACTGATTTAGTTAAAGTCAAGTCCTATGCATAGCCTACATTAGCATTTGCCTGAGCCTGAAACATGTGTATTAAACTAGCGGACTTAGGACCCACCTTAAGTGTTTTTGTATTAGGAAAATAAGATGTTTTAGCTAATGTATTTAGTAAGAAAAGTTTATATGAATAATTTGAAGTTCAAAGAAACAATGCCTTTTAAACACTAGTTATCAATGGTTCGTTTTGAATAAGCTAATCTAGATATTCTGCAATAACTCGGATGGAACAATACATTTCTAATGTTTTAAATAACTTCGAAAATATCTAGGTTGAAAAAATGTAATTCATATAACGTGACTGGCTTTATAGTATAAGTAGACCTGAAATGTTTAACTTCATTTTGAACCTTTGTTTTAATAACTGCATTTGTCTCAGTTAATGCCATGCTCCTATGTTTCAAATGTTTCCGCGAGAATAACTATTTAAGCCTAAACGAGAGCAGATATAAAATATCTGTTTGGCAGGTTTGTAGAAAATGGTTTTCATCATGCAGGCTGTTTTATTCAAGACTATAAATACAATGGTTTTAGCAAACTATGTAACTAACGAAATTTTAGTTAATTGACTCTCGTCAAAACCGTATAATTTTAGTCTTGAAAATATTATTAAAAACGGTAGAAATAATTTAAAACAAAACTACCAAACATATAGGTCATATCTACCGCCGTTTAGGAGTACAAAAATAATTGTCGTTAAACCAGTACTAGAAGGTTGGTGGAATATATTCGAATGTAATGAAAATAGTAAGCTAAATGTGATAAAAGTGCCATAAAACAAATTATGTCTGTAGTTATCAGAAAATACGAATCGTGAGTGCTTACTGAACGCACATACCGCGAACGAACGAATATTTTACAAGGCTTGTTGTACAACTATTTGGTAAGATTGGCAACGCGGGCCAGTATATGATACGCAACATCAGGGAGAAAAGAAATTCCTCTACAGTATTAACAGATATTGCCATAGGCATGGGTATTTCCTCACGGACAGTTAATATGCAGCCATTATTCAGTTTTTTTATTGTAAGTATATAGAATTAATGCATTTCTCTCGAGACGTAATTTAGTTGTGATTCTAGATGAACCATTTGTTGGGTTGCCTACCTGCCCAGGTCTCCGAGCGGTGCAGATAAGGTTTTCAAAGAACATGGCATGTGTGTATGTCAATTGAAGACGTTTATGCTTATTTTATAGTGGCCGTAAAATAGTGAGTTAGACAGTTTCTGCTGTTCTGGAAATGATATGCCAACCTGGAAGCATGATATTTAAAAACGTTAAGCGTTAAGACGTGTATGGAACACATTTTTGTAGTTAATATTAAACCACAAAATATGAGAGTTACGGTATAATGTTTCATAGAGGCGAGCTATCAGCGAAAAGACTGCGCGTCAGTTTAGTGGCTTGCCTCGCATCCCACCAAGGCGATCCGGGTTCGATTCCCGGCGAGGTTGGTCCCCAGATTTTTGCATGTGGGAATCGTGCCGGACGATGCCGCTGATAGGCGGGTTTTCTCGGGGTTCTCCCGTTTCCCCGCCCCTTCATTCCGGCGTAGAGGAATATGTGAATATAGAAAATAGCGATAAATCAAAAACAAACTTAGTTTTACGTAGGCTTATGAACGAAAAATAAACTTAGTAGTCTTTATCTTCTGCGTAAAACTATAAATAAAATAATTAAATGTACTAAAGATAAAATGTTGAGAGTGCCGCCTACCAGTGGATTGGAAGATCAAAAGAGCGACGGAGCTGTAAGGGCGGACTACAGGTTGGCAGTCTCCCGGTGGAGACACTACTGCGAGACACCGTGCAGTGAGCACCGTCGTCACGTAGGCCGGTTGTCGCGGATTCTGGGCGTGAGTGTGTCCTTGGCATTCTTGTAGCTGGTGTGGATGGAGCAACTGGTCGGAGAGGACAAGGTGCCGGGGCGGGCGAGACGACGTAAACACCGCCTAATACTCGGCGACAACGTGGGCCTTGGCAGCAAGCATCACGTGCTGGTTTTCGCCCATTCAACCGGCTGTCCCAGCAGGCGCTGGTCTGCTTCGTGCAACACGGCGCCATGGGGACGACACGAGGACCTCACATTCATATCCTGTGTTTACAACACATTTCAGACTTTTACGCAGGGTCATAGCCACGGAGGGGTTGAGAGATAGGGGTTATACACCCTCCCCCTTGCCCCTCGTGATTAGTTTTGAAGAAAATAATTTAAACAATTAAATACATTTTTACCACAGAAATATTTAATGTTCCGTTACGAAAACTGCTCAAATAGCACTTGAAACCAAACTTTTTCCCGGGGGACGACTCTCGGATCCCCCGCTTTAAAGGTGTGGTCCATGTTCATTACATACATTATTCTCAGGTTAAACACCCCGTTACACAACTCTTGGATACGCTACAGCTGTTCAGATCAAAGTTCATGTAGGGTAGATGGGTCAAACTGGCGGCTCGTAGGCCGCATACGGCCCGCGATGGATTTTTTTGTGTTCCTTTTTGATTTCAAGCTGATAAAACCTGTCTAGAGAATACGTTCATAATGTTGGGATTGAAGAGTATGTCGCGTTCTACATATTACTCCCGGACAAAGCAAAATATCAACAATCCATGTGAGTTTGACATACTTCGAAGAATTTATTTTGACGAGAATAGTGTACTGTAACCGATGTGATTGCGTTGTAGAGATTTCATAGACAAGTATTCCAGTTTTCCATCACTTTTGGATCTTTACGATAACATTATCAGCATCCTGCATTAAACTCGTATTCGAAATTTTCTTTTTATGAGGCTGACTTGTCAGATTAGTTGCACCGATAGTTTCTTCGTCAAATCGACTAATATTTCTAATAGGCAACAGTGCACGACACAGCACTTCACAGACTGTTCGGAACACGAATCCAGGCATACCAGTCAAACTTCCAACATAGTACTTTAGATAAGCCATGTGTTTCTAAGATCTGCTAGGGTTTAAAAATTATAACAGGAAAACTAACTGAGCTGGATCATGCTATTACATGACATCCACTCGCAGCCACGCTAAATCGCCGATATTGAAGGGGGCCTCGACAGAGTAATGTTATACCATTCGCCGCTCACCACGGCAATCCATTTCAGGCGGCGTCGACAGCGATTTATCGCATTTAAAAAACCCGGCGAACGTTGTCTGAATACTTCTGATTTCCACCTACCTCCGCATTCCATCGCTTCTCCATAGAAGGAACTCGTTTCGTGTTTCCTCAGGATTCGGCAGACGCCTACGTAGGGCTGGTTCAGAAGTCTTGTTCAGTCTAAGGTGTGATGCCCCGTCCTTGGGTACCATCTCCATACAGTATTTATTATCAGTATTTCACACTGTGATATGGTAACGATACCTCTGAACATACGTGCCGAACGACTGAATACCGTTACTGAGAACAATTCAGACTAATCTATTCTTAGGATGCTAAGTCATAGTCGTATAAGAAAGCTACACAAAACTCCTGGATGATCCGTGTGTGTCTCCATTAGAATGACTGAGTGAGTCCCAAAATATTCATTGACGCAGTATCCTACCAGTCAAAATGGGGAAGGCTAGTTTTCAAGAAGTAATCAACCAATACCAACTGTTGAATATGGATGTCGTCAATCAATAGGCTACAAGAGGAAACTGAACCCTGAACAGCTTGATGTAGGTTGTAGTAGAAGATATCCACGTACTCATTGTATGTTACAGAGCAGCTATCGAACACAAAGAAGATCGTGCCTGATCCAAAAATGTTTATTTCTGATGTCAAGATGTTGCTACCTTTCTGTCTCTTTCGATGATGACACAAGTACTCTGCTTTTTCACTATTTTAAAATACGCTGGAACTCAGTACAGACTTGGATTAGTCTATAAACTGTACACAGCCACATTGGTCTGGCCACATTTCACAATATACTTTGCGCAATGCTGTTTGAATTTTGTGGTCAATGATAAACATGATGAAACACGCATATCTCCGGGCATATATACCGTCCAACTTTCCACAAGTGTAGGCAAGTAGTAGGTATAGAAATAACTGATTTCTTTTGTTGCTCGTGTCTGTAGCAATAACGCTTACTTTGCTTTTCCAGAGTCTTCTGACAATAACGACAAATAACAATCTTCATCTCTTTGTGAGATATGTTTGCAGCTAAAGAATCGGTTGATTATTTACACTACTCGAAATGTCCGTTAAACAATGAACATTATATTCTGTGTAACGTATGTTGCTTTTAATACCATCCTGTTTAATAGGCCTACCTCCAGTAGCCCGATATTTCTTCTTCGAGTAACATCGTCGAAATTATTTTCCTTAACAGCTGCGACAGAACGCAGTATTTTTCGATAACGCATTATACCTGTCCCGTTCAGTTCCATCTGGTACAGTGCTACAATAATAATAATCGTGTTAAAAGTCCCGTATAGCAGCCCATACATAAACTGCTCGTACAGACATCTTTAAAACGTCGTTATGGTATTGTTTTGACGCTTGTACGAATGGTATCGTTCTTGTCAATACCGCATTTTACTAATGCATATTATTCTAATTAATTCATTATAGTCGTGGCCTAATATGGGTTCCTTAACGGGTTTCGAAAATTCAAGAAGGTAGAATAGGTCAGCCAAAATTTTAAGCTTATTGTGTTTGAAATTTAACACAGGTGAAATTTATTCCTGGTCGAAATTTCACTTGCTGTTCTCTAACAGCATAAGCGATGGTTAGCAGATGAAAATCGCCATTTTCCGCGAAATAATTGTAAACTGTAGACATAATCAAAACCAAAACGAAGTTTTTTTTTCTTGTTCGTTTTCCGTTATTTGTCATCCAACACAGGTTTGATCAGCAAAAACATGAGCAATGGCGTACGTCCACAAACCAATAAATTCTTATTGTAAACTCCCATTGCAACAAACATTTAAAAATTTCAAAACGAAGTGTGTTACGTGTGTTATAAATATCGAAAAAAAAAAACAGGAACGAATATAACATAACATTTAAGTATAAATAAATAAACGCGTAATAAATGTACTGCATTTAAGAAACGTATAAAAAAACAGGTATTTTTATTTCCGCCATCTTAAAAGCCTGAACAGCATTACAGGCGTTCTTCAAGATCCGGGTGATCTACAAAACCAGGTCAGTAAGTTGCAGCTACCTACCCTACTCCAGCGGATAAGTTTTCAAAAGTTCTTCTTATATACTTAGCCGTATTTTGTATTAGTTAATGGCTATATCCAGTAATATACTACTATAGCAATTATATAAAACATACGTTTGTTTCCATATTTTATACCACCTGCACGAGGGTTGTTGGCAGGGAGGGCCGAGAACTGCACACTCGTGTGAACGCGCCGCCATATACAAATGATCATAACATATCTACTGGCTACTGATTGTGTTGTGACCAGTCAGAAATAAGCGGCACCTACATACCAGCGTGTCAGGGGCTGCAGCGTCAATTAGCGTGTTACCATACACAGTTCTCTGCAACTTGTGCCCAACCTGTCAACAACCTACGAGCCGCCACTGGGTCACCTATGTCCTGAAACATTTGTATTGTTTTGTCACAAAAATAATTTTCAGTAGGACGTTGTTAAGAGTGTATGGTAGATAAATATTCGCTGAAAACATAAGTTGATTTCTACACCTTTTTCGAAGCCAATGTGGATAAAATACTCAATGACAATCCTAGATAATGGTTTGCCAACTTTGTGAGTAAATATTTATCCAGAATTACTCATTCTTTACGCGTGATCTCTTGCGCCGCAGTTAAATGCACGAGGTTCAGGCGTCAGAGATTGTGCCTCAGAAGTTCATAGCACTGGAAACAATTTTGTTTAAAACGTTGGCTAAAACTATTGTCTAGGATTGCTATTGTTTATTGTTCGCAAATTGGCTTCAAGAAACCTACAGTTATAGATTAATGCTATAGCGTTGAATTATGTACCACGCCCTCTTAAGGTGGCCACTGGCCACCTGACAAAGGGCAGTTTCCGTGTATAACGCCTCGTAGCTTGGAAGCGGTGAGGGTGACCCAGGCACGCGCATCATGTCTGATCGCAGCCTTTATACCTAACTCATTGAACCGACCTGTAGTTTTTCGTCGAAAATGTGCATCTGGGAGATCTTTCTAAAGTTGCGCCAACAGGTTGCGATGGGATACTCGGGGAAAAATTTGCCTTAACAGATAAACGGAGCGTAAACGTGTAATGTTTGATATCAGCTGTCCCCATTGGTGCATAACGCTCCCGCGCGCTGATACGTTGAGCTTTTTTTTTTTAATGAAAGGTTTTTTTGCGGAAGCTCTGAAAATTAATTGGTTGCGTGGACAGGCTAACTTTGACAACCGTTGATTTCTTCGGCATAGCTAAAGACTTTGAACTCTAAATGTGAACGAAATTAAAATTCGAATCAAGTTCACAAATAAAGTCAACTTTTTCTTCTTATGACTCATCGCTTATAATAATCTCACCATCGTCTCGTTATTTAATCTCCACTGATTTTTGTCGCGTACAAAGACGTCAATTAGTCGCCTAGACCCAGTCAATCATTTCGCTATAGATAGGCTTTGTAGGCTTATATGCACGAAATACTTGTTCATATAGCTGTGAAAAATAAACAGAGGTCATACTAGGACAGAAAAATCAACTATAAATTCTACGTTTCAATAAAAAGTACTTTTTTAAATATGTTATAAAATTATGAACAAAGAACATATAAAACTGATTATCTCGATTTTAAAAAATTGTAATTAAAACGTGTAAAATATAAAACTACTTACAAGGAAGTCTACAATAATTATTCTAAGTAAAATGTTTAAAGCAATTTGGCAGCAAAACTTTTATTCCATATGTATGTCTCATACTTAAAAAAATGAGACAAGAAGCATAAGTTAACTTTTGCTACAAACAGCCCCTAAATTAAGATCTCTATTGAATATTCATGTCTGTAACTGAAGAATCGAAGGGGCCATTTATTTCGGGGATTCACATTTCCTGGAGAAAAAATGTTGGTGGCCTCATACAGTGAATCTCTGCAGAAGAGAAACTGCCGCGAAAGAATTTGTTACCAAGATATTCTAAACCGCAGGTATTTGGTTCCTTGATCATCGCATACGTGTTGCCTGTTTACTACTTTCATGCAAATCGTCAGCAAATGTGTGACAAAAATTGTTCAGTTACATGCGGATATTCTCCATTTCTCCCGTCCCACGCACTGTAAGTCGGTTTCTGACAGGCAAATGTATTATAGACGAATATAAAGTTGGATGTGCGTTAATTTGGGGTAAAAATGTTCTCATTTCTATTAAAAAATAAAATAACTGAATTTAAAACAAAAACTTACCCATGTTGTACAATTTTCAAATATACATTTTAAAAAATAATGCTTTTGTACACATGTTTTGACGTAACTCGTGACATTGTTTTCCAGTGTGAATTATTTCATTTCTGTAATTCAGTTGGTAAACTTTCCTTGTATAAAACCGTTTTATGCAAATTTGAGCTTTAACATGCTACTACACAAAAACTATGAAAGCTGAACAAATTTCATTTCTGTAAAATTTGTCACACTGTATGCCTACGAAACCAACAATATCTCGAATAAATTTGAAATGTACTAAAACAATAACAATTCTGCATGAAAACACATAATTTTAGCAATCCTTACACAATAAGAGACTTCGAACAAATATCTGGTTGTCTCCAACAGTAAACTCGGCAGTAGGCTGTGTTGCCATATTTGGATGCTCTGGCAATACTGCACATCACCATATTTGGCAACAGGTCGCTATGGCACACTTAACATTTAGCTTCGTCATGTTGGCTTCTGTAATGTGTGGAGGAAGACTGTTGTCCTGCTCAAAGGCCTTTTGTAAAATATAAAAATGTATGTAGCGTAAGTGCGTTCAAATAAGTGAGTAAAAATCATAATTTTGTATTTGAATGAAATAGTATCAGTTTTGTAGACGTTACTTGGGAGAATATTTTCCTCTAAAAAAAAAAATTAGTTCATCCAGTTTTCCCATAATGACATTTCAACGTCAAAATGTCATTTTTTTGTTTTACTTTTCATTCATCGCAATAACCTATTAAAGTAATGAAATTAAATAATTAACGTTGAAACTGCATGTCATTGGCTACTGCTTGACTACATAAAATCAATTGTAAAGTTTTTTTTTGTATTAAAAAATTGCTAAAAGTAGCACAAATAAAAAATTTCACATTTTTTTTTAATTTTCAAACAGTTTATAATTGATTTTTATATACGTCAAGCATTAGCCCACGAAATGCAGTATGACAGAAATTATTTCATTGCATTACGGTCATTGGTTTTTACGGTGGAGAATAAGTAAAAACACGCAAGTTTTTACTTGGAAATGCCATTTCGGGAAACTGGTTGAGTAATTTTTTTTATCGTAAGAGAAAAATGTACTCAAGTAACATTTTCGCTACAAAACTAACACCATTTCATATAAAAATTAAACTGTGATTTTCCGCTATACTTGAACGCCCTTAAATTTGTACTTGTACTGGAACATGCATATTTCCGTATTATTCATATAAGACACTGAACTAACGAAGGATAGTAAGAAGCAAAAGCAGTACCAGTTCCCTAGGTGAAGTGAACAAGGGACATGTTATTTATTATGTTACAGGGATCTGATGGCAAGATATTAGGGAGACCTAGTACTTGCACAGAATACCGATACGTAACTCGCCCGATATAAGACGTGGGGTACAATTTCTTTTGGACAGTTGCCAAAAAATTACAAAGAAAAGAAAAAACATAGTTTGCGAAGTTTATGAAAGTAATTTTAGTAAGTTGGTGACTGGAGGCTTCCTGCTGTTAATTCTGCATATGCTCGATATTTTAGCCCTCGCCAATACCACGAGTAGTCAAAAGAGCGTTGTTCTATTCTAAACCATTTTAGAAACACACAATACAAGTCTGGAACTTTTCGCTCTTTACAAAATAATAACTAAGTCTAGAATCGTCTATCACTTTAACTGGGAGGCCATAAGAGTTCAAGTGCCGGAAGGAAATTATCTTTGAAAGAGCTGTACACTTGGAGTGCTTGGCTGAATGTAGTTTTTTAGACATACTCCGTTGCAATGCAGATGTCTGCTGAAGAAAACTGAAGAGATTAAGAAAACATAAATAAGCAGTGTATGTTTCAGTCAACATGAAGCAAACCAGAGAAAATCATAAAATATAAATGTCCTAGTAAAAAATATAATTATGTTAGAGATTTCAAAACTAATCACAAGTTCTAATAGGATTTGCGTTTATGTCTCATCCACAACGATCGGTTTACAAATACTTTATCCTAGAACTTTCGTACCCATATCTGACTTCATCGAACAGTTGTGCGGAGTTATTACGAGTTTATTGATAAATCGAATAATGGAGACTACGCCACGACTAATGGTTGTTCATTCAGTACAAAGGTAGAGACATTATATTAACAAAATATATTACAGTGTTCAAAATATCTGCGCGACAAAGCTAGAAAACTACTGTGATACATACATACATACATACATACATACATACATACATACAAACATACATACATACATACAAACATACATACATACATACATACAAACATACATACATACATACATACATACATACATACATACATACATACATACATACATACATACATACAAACATACATACATGCATGCATACATACATGCATGCATGCATACATACATACATACATGCATGCATACATACATACATACATACATACATACATACATACATACATACATACATACATACATACATACATCTTGATTTTTGGTGCTTCAATGTCACAACTTCCATCGCATGTCGCGCATTCGAAAGTCATCAGCATATAAATCGCTTGATAAACATGAATAAATAAATACCTATTTTCTTTTAAAAAATGGAATTGCAGTTGACGAGAGAATAAAATAAACAAGTACACTGAAGCACACGCTAGGCAGACACAACGGTGAACTCAGAGATACCAACTTGTAAAACCGAATTTAGAGACAACTGCGGTAATTTAACATTCCCATTTCAGACACATTTTAATCCTCTATCTATTCTGTCCCAAAAATAGGCATTTTCTTGTGATTGCGCTGCAACTAATTAATTTTCAGGATTTAAAACTGCCAACTCACACATTAGTCGTTTTTACGCTTACTTTTATTGTATCTGACTTGGAAACTCGAAATGTAACTTCCACGTATTGTACGCGCACTTCTCAAAAATAACTATTCAATTAATCTTTTCGAGTTGTCTGCATGACATCATCCAGTGAAGCGCGTGAAGCTTATTATATTCGCTTGTGGCTAAGCCGCAAGCCACACTACGGGGAAAAAATAACAACTACTCGAATAAAGCTGGGAATGAAAGTACTAACGGTATGGACACGTAATCTTTAAATCACGTCTCTGTACGTTTCTGAATTGGGTTTACCTGGAAAGCTTAACATAACCCAAAAGAAAGATAAAATATTTTCTAAACTAGTATTCCGATTTTAATAGCTGCTTAGAAAAGAATCGTTAGGAAAGACGTCACGCATTCGTATACATCAAATGCTGTTAAAACTTAGCGCAAAGAAAATAATTTTTACTACCCCTTAAAAAAATTATATAATGTAGTTACAATATAATAGTCAAAAATTATGTTTTAACATATGTTCAACTTATAGGTTTTCTTTCATTTAGCAAAACTACGTTATATAAGACTACGCCTTTCAAATACTGTTAACTTGCAGAAAGATATATATATTTTAAATAAGTGAACATAGCGATATAAGTAATGTTTGAGTAGTTCCTCCTTCAAGGAAATAATGTTCCAAACATACGCTGTTTAATTAACACAGTTAAAGTAAGAGTCAGAAAAAATTTACACTTGCCATTTTACGAATACTTTTATTGAGACTATAGTTTCGGGTGGAAATGTTTTTCTGTCTTGACAACGAAGCACAATTCCAAAATGTTAACATTTATTATCTACTCAAATTATTTGTTTTATTGATCCAGCTAAGCGAAAAGTCAAGCGTTAAATTCCTAGAATCTGTGTTTGGATTCAATAAAACACATTCTGATAACAATGTTCCAACACGATGTACTTATATCAAAACTCATCTCCGAAAATAAATAAATATATAAATAATATGTATGGGAGACAAAAATTATTACTCTTAAATCATGTCAGGAGTAACTATATAAAAGCTCGATTTTGGTTAGTTTATTCAGAATGGTGTTCAGCATAACTGTCATCGATGTTCGTTTTCCTTCCGGCTACCGTCTATTTAACAAGAAATCAAAGATAAACAAATGGTATTTTAAAATTCTATTGTCACAATAATGCATACAGCATGAAAATAAGGTGCAAAAATAACACAATAAAAATTTTACAGGAAATCTACGTTTCATTACCTACGAAATGTCACGTTAACAACTTGCCCTTCTCTGAGCAACACACAGTCTTGGATAGCCTGTATAGTTCAACTCGTGACGGTATATATGTTTCTTGTTTTCTGTTTTGTAAATTCGCTTCTTAACTATGGTTCATCTTATAATATTCCTGAACCATACATCAAACCATTAGTCTCGAGAGAAAAAGTAAGAAATTTGGTAAACTAAAAGTGTTGTTATGCGAATAACGATATTGCAGGAAGGACCATATAAGTTCTTGAGATATATTTAAGAAATACGTTTCAAGTTTTTAACAATTTTAAATAAAATTTTTCAACAATAGCGATGAAAACTAAATGTAAAATTCCCTTGCTAAGACATTCGTTTCATAACTAGGTACAGAGTGTTAAACAACGACAATATGCGTTCATGATGTCTATTTAATTAAAATATATGCTTCGTGTTCACTGGCAGTCCGTTAAACAAGAGCTTTAGCTGTAACAAACGAAATATTGGTAAAATATTTTTAATGAATGAGCAAGAGAACCGGTATAGGGAAAGGGGTAGAGGCTCAACGCTATAATATAAATATTTCTAAGAGTACAAACTACTCTCTGTACTTAATAGAGTTGTTTGGGCTTGGCGGAAAGGGGAAGTAATTTCCCTCACGTGACATTATACCGCTCCTGTGCCACTTTATCAGTAGCTTTACATAGAGTCACTTCCTGTTTACATTTTAACTTCCTGTGCACTGGCATAGAATGTAGTACTTATAATGGCAATTTATGATGAGCTTCCCTGTTTCCATGTGAAAATTTTTAATGCTTAGAGTCATTGTTTCGTGGCGTTATCTCTATGAGTAATATATCGCTATACGTAATGAAATATTTTCTGCGATACTTGGAATCAGTGTTCCGAAACCTTCGTTACGCAGAAATGTAGGAAAACCTCAAGAAGCGAAACTCGATCAAGAAGTGATTATAGTATCCCTGCAATGACAGCGAACAAAAATAAAATAAAATAAAAGAGAACTTCAAATAAACGGTAGGCGTAATTCAAGTCAATGAATTCGAGACGGAATGACTTCATCACGAACAGGAAGGAAAGCAGCCGTTGCTAGTACTTAGAAACAATCTCAGCTGTTGTGCTCGCCTGGTACATTATTGAGTGCCAAAGGACATTTATAGATCTTCGTGCAATAGATCCTTCTAGTAAATTACATGAAACATTTAAAACAATCCTCAAGCAACTGCTGATCTGTATTCACATTTTAGACTGCCTCTCTAAATGTTAGTCAGAAAGAGAAGAAAAATTATCTGATTTAAAATATTTGGGCATTTATCATTAAGTAAAATTTTGCCACGAATTCAAGTACTTCAACCTGAAGTAGCATATAAATTCACAAATCTGGAGCATACGCATAAAGGGAAACTCCTTTACAATATCTGTGTACACGTATACAGTTTCTCATGAAGCAGCATGCAAATAAGTACTTTTTTTAAATTTGTGACATTTATTAAGAATATGCAATTTATTTTACAGAAAACAATACTAATTACACTCCACACTTATGCAACCCAATATTAAAAATATTGAGTTTGACAGAATGAAAAGAATTTTGTAGCCAGTTTTTTTTTCTGCTTGGAATTTTGTATGTGTCATGCTGGGATGACTTTCATTGCCAGCACTTGCGTTCGCCAGGATTAAGGGAATGACCCCGAGTTTCAAAATTTTTGACGATATTTATTTTTTAAAAACGTAAATGGTAGCCGATACCGTAAATTTGCTTCGTAACTTTTTTATGACTATTTTAACTACGTGCTCCAATTTTGTCGAGACAGAATACAGCATGATGTAGCTTGTCAGCTAACTAACAAAAATCCCTTTTAATTGGTAAATTAACTAAAATAATTGTACTGTTTGTCTCGAAAAGTGAAAACAAATTTCAACTCCATTCGCTCCAACAAAGGTTGAGTTTACAAAAAATAAATAAATATCATAGGCGCTGGTTATTGTAAAGTAATGAAGAATAAAGGCCATTGACATCTCATGTTTTAAAAATTCGCGAGAAAATATTTTACATCTATTCCACTCCTGTAAGTACTGAATTAAAGAATATTTTTAAATAGCTTTGTATCCATTAGGACTATTTTATGTTTAGCACTGATAATAAAGAGACTTATGTCTCCATGAAAATGAATTTCACCACTTTACAAATGTATAAATTTATGTTTTAAACTGTTCCGTCTCGTAAATGAAGCCATTCTCAAGTTTTTTACTTTTTTTGTCCAGTGATTTGGGCTGCACTTGACAAGCGAGTGTTTCAAAGAATGCAGGGAACTAAAGAATGTGGGTAATTTTCCGTATCAAATGCGGTATAATATACCGTATTATGGAGATATGAACGATTAAATACGAATGTAGCAAATTATGTTTCCTAGTACTTTCTTATTTTGGAAATAGTTTTGTATAGTTTGGCTTAATTTTTCATTGGTCTACGGTGCATATAGGTATCTGTGATAAATGTTATACATTTGTACATTGTAAATGTACGTATATCACAAGTTGGAAGACTTTAAGAGTATGTCGGTTAGGGTGTTACAAATTGGTTATGAACAGGTGCATCGGATAAACGTACTTAGGGATTTGTGAGGATCACCTGAAATATCACCAGGAATCGTATGCACAAGAATTGCAAAGTGAAATCCTATCAAAACCTTAACATTAGACTCAAGCGGTATTAGAAAATTCGACCAAAATACTATGCGCCGATAATTACTTTGTTTCCCCCGCATTTTAAAATCTTACATAATTATACGCATTTAAACCCTTCTTTTTCAGTCAAATACATACTGTCATACTGTATAAATGTACGAAAATTACTATAATCTTTTTCTGTCTTTGCATAATTTCTTGCTCTTCTCGATACGGACAGAAGTGCGGAAATTAATTAGTTTTAAAGTTTCAACAAATAATACGAAAAAGCGTTAAGTTCTTAAATATCTTTGTGCTCCTCTAATATGTTAACTTACATTTGGGAGGTCGCTTTAACTGCGATTTGCCATTCCAGTTCTGTTTTCCTGCTTACTCCGATATCAAGGCAAACAGGCTAAATTGTACAGGAAATGTATACAACTGAATCATCTTTAAATTTAACGAAAAAAAAAAAAAAATTGCACATTTTAGTTATACGCAGTAAAACTCAGAACACTAATTTTGGTATGTTTTCAGACACGCCTGTTGTAATGTTACATGACAGGGAACAAGGGAAAAGAGCTAACGAAAATATTAGAAAAAAAATATATTGCTGGTATACAGATAAAGTTAATCTTCTTCTCTTTATGCATAAAAATTTATGTTTGTCTGTTTGTGTGTTGTTTGGGGTATTAAAAAGGGGCGCGGAGTAACAAAAAAAAAGTGAAAAACTGTTTTTTTTTTTATGTTTCTATAACTTTCATTAATGATCCTGAACATAATTTTGCATAATTGAAATTTCCAAAACGTTTGTTTTCAGATTTTTTTAAATTAAAAAATATCGTAAATTATTTTTATGAATATTGTTATCATTATGAACACTAGTAATTATAGATATTACATTTGAAATGCCGTAAAGTTTTTTTGTTAATTAATTTTAATTTTTTATTTTTTTGAAAAATTTAGGTTTTGAAAATATATTGATAAAGTAAATACATATATATTTGTTCGAATTACTTAAGTTAATTTGGAGTACTTAAAGTGAACATTTTGCACGACTCAAAGAGGCAAATACGTTTGTAGACCCTAATCATTCAAATACGTAATTTTTTTAGGTGATAATAATCCTTCATACCTATAAAAAGTGCCTGTGCGCTTAATGTATTTTTTCGATAAGTATACATTATCGTCCAGCCTTCTCTCAGTTGATTGTTTTTTACATCTGCCGAGGTGCTGAGAGTTGCCTGCTCACCTCTTGGCATTGATCGCGAGGTCACAATACGTCAGGAGCTACACAAAACACTTGGCTGCCAACATAGCTTCCTACAGCCATGAAACGTTTCAAGGTCACGTGCTAGCTTCTCGGACAGCCTGCTAGACATCGTCCCACGGATGCTAGACAAATCAGGAGGCTTTCTAAGGAGCACACCATTCTAGCATTATTCATTTCTGTCTCAGGATGTTATTAGAGAACAATGACAATGTGAACTTGACATGTAACAATCTTTAAGGCCTTTATTTCACAGTTTTTAATATTAATGAGGGACATTAAAGAAAAGCACCACGTCATGGAAGCTACGTGTAACCAAACGATGGGGTTTTTTCACAGTACAGCACCTTTAAGGTCATGATCTTTCATTTATTTCAAATAATTGCAAATAACTCGAATATTTTTTAACCAAATGTCTTGAAAAAAATTGAGACTGTGTATAGTCATACGATACACAATTTTGGCAGAGCCTTGTTCAAAATAATGTACCGTTTGCTAGCAAAAAATAATATTTCTTCATTTTCGCTTATTTTGACAACAAAATATGTGATATTTCAGGGACAAAAATCTAAATATCCGTTTGGTGTATTGTAACAGAAAAATTCAGTTACAAACGATGATATATAAGTGTCAAAACTGTAAGATGAATTTTTGATGTACGTATTTAGTCGCGTTAAAAAAGAACATTTTCGAAACCGCTGCAAAACTAAAGAGCGAGGCCTTTGCTTAAAATTGAATGTGTGTAACCAACTTACCCAAATAAATATTACGTCTTGCTGTATATAGTACATAGTTTAAGAAATATTTAACAATTAATGAACTTACGCCATCAGTACAGCACCAGTAATAAACCAGTAACACTCCTACAAAAATGTTTTTACCATACCAAGAGAAAAAAAATTTCAATTTATTTTGTAACTTGCTTAAACCTACAACTATGAGTTAATATATATTGTTCGGCATTTAACAGTGAGATTTTCAGCGCTGATTCCTTCAACTGCTAGGGAAAATTTTATTTTTGCCACTTGAATGAAATATAACGTCAGTGCTATTAAATTTTCCTGAAACAATTTTGAACGTGTTGCGTGTGTGTGATTAAAGATAACATTAAGTATGAGTTTCTTCGCCAAGTTAATAACACACACTGCAATGAACATTTCCACTTACAGGAATGTCGACTTTTGAGGCACTTTATTGCGAAATTCGTCATCATTTGGTTATGTATGGTGATTTTGTTATTCTAATTCAAATAACAGAACAAAAATATAACCAAATATGACCTTATAAGTTTCGAGATTGTCACTGGTTTCTTTACACGTAGACAGTAATGGCGTATCTAAAGAAAATATCGACCTGAGAAATATTAGTAGTTTTTGTCTACAAACAAAATTAGGGTATTTCCGTGTAATACCGCGGAAGTGAAGAAAGAAAACAGATTTATTTACGGTGTAAAGTTAGATTGTTTTATGAGTCTGAAAACTAAAATCTAATCTTCCGAGTAACTGGTTTAAATATCGTTTATTGTCTTTAAGGCCAATAGTGCGATGACTTGATTGTATTATTATACTTAAATTATTTCCGATGTGGAAGTTTAAAATCATGTTTAGTTTTTATGAGCAGCGAAAGATTATAAATACGAAAATACTTGAAAACTTTTTAAGTCAATCATGATAAATTAATCATGAAGAATCACTTTATTTTCTTTTTATACGGCTTTCAAAAATAAATAAATATATTTATTATGGAACTATTAACTTAACATTATATTAAATGGATTGTTATTTACAACTTCAATAACATACAAGAGATTTCTGTAATTCGATACTAATCAGTTTGATATGATTACAAAGAAAAAACTAATGTGATATTTTCCGTTTGTGAATAACGATGCATATTTTCCAACTCTTTTAAGTTATTCGATATTGTAGTAAAGCACTGCTAACGTAAATTTGTTTCTTGTTTGTATCCTTATGCGAGTGATGTTGTAGACAGTTAATTTATCTGTAACTATTTTGACAGTGTTTCTGTGAAGTCCTTGTATTACATTCAACGGTCTTTAATTTTAAAGGGTTTAGTTACGGCCCCCTCTCTACCCCCTCCCCCTTCCCAGTTTTGTGCCACTAGGCTTAGTAAGGAACAGTTTACAAACTACCTAAAACTAAGGAAACGACACAGACATCCATGCCCGTGCTGGGATTCGAACCCTTTGCCTCTCGCACTGCAAGTCGACATGCTACCGGCCACACTACGAAGGCCGGCTCCAGCCGTCGTAAATACCAAACACCCTACTCCCTTTTCTTTCACTCAAGTTTTCGATGCGGATTCGATTCGCGGTGAGGAAGTCCCCGATTTTCGCAGTTAAGGAACTTGATGGAAGTTACCGTTGGTAGGAAGGTTTTCTCTTGGTACTCTTGTTTCCTTTCTCCTTGTATTCCACCACTGATCCCTCTGATCTACGTTCATACTTATCAACGCCTGTTCAGACCATTGAACTGTGTGCAGAGGGTTCGGCAGATAAAGTGAGTAAAGAGGTCTTCTACCACATGCTTCCAGTGCGTTGCAATATGTTTACACGTGTTCTCTACGAAACTATCAAACATGTGCCTATTGAGCCAACGTACGATAAAGAGCAATGGTATTCGATAGACGCTTGTTTAAATGCTGGAAGTAATAAGAAAAGTAAGACATACGGGCGACACTGTTACATGAGTAAGGAATAATACTGTCTTAAGGCGCGGAACACTGAATTGGCTTCGTTGCAGTTTTTTTTCTATGGGACTTGTGTTGACCCTATAGTTTTATTTTTGAAAGCACGAGTTCGGAAAGCATATACGTTTCCGTTTTAAGAATCAGTTTTTTAAGATACAGCTGTCTGAAAAGAACATTTCTAAATTTTTTGAGGGGCCCCAGAAATATTTATAATATTGACGATGTATTAAATAAAAATAGTAACATGATTGAAGTGTGTTTTCGTTACTGGAAATAAGTTCAAATCTTCGCGTAAAGCAACCCATGTGACACGCTATATGCTCGCTGGCTAGGATCCATGCACAATTTCAAAGGCCGCCTAGATGCGTGCAGAGCTCCGACCGTTACAAGTTTATTCGAAAATTGCACAACGTACGTGAGTGATATCTGCCTAGGAACTGCATTCAAAGTACGTTACACGTGTGGATACAACATTTCAGACCCTCCAGTAATTTTAAAGCTCATTTCCTCGTGAACCGCTTATAGAGAAGAAGAGAGTTTTCAACATCGAAGAAGGCTTTTAATGGTTGAAGGAATTTTATTTTTAAAAAAATGTGAAATGAAACTTTAAATTGTGATACGTAGAAACAGACAAATGAATTCCGATGATTAACATTGTTCTTTTTTTTTTATTGGTTTACGTGCCTTCCAACAACACAAGGCCTTGGTTGTGGTACGTGGGGAAAAAAAAAGGGGGGGTGGTATAAGACGGCCAGGGCCTGTTTAAAGAACCAGCCCATCATTCGTCTGGATAACCGCAATCAGGATGACGCGGAGCCGGAGATCAAATCCGAGTCCTCCCGAATGCGAGACGTGTGTTTTACCTCTCCTCCACCTCGCTCGGTGACGTATGTCAGAATCAAAGTAACAAATACAATGTAAATTTCTATGGAAAATATGTGCAGTGGGTTGGCTAAATCAATGTACTACAATGTTTAAATAAAACTAAACGCTTAAGTTTTTTGCCCAAAGCAAATCTACCCATGTCAAAACACAAAAAATTATTTTTGAAAGATCTGTGTATCTGTGACCGCATGCACGCACGTGCGCGCGCGCGTGCGCGCACACACACACACACACACATTTCAAACACAATTCTCAAAACTAGGTTAGCAAATATATAAAACAAGTTTATTCATTGTCATTTGCAACTCATATCACGTAATATTGTATACGTTTTTTTTTTTTTTGCATATTATAAAACCTTTCTAATCAAACGTAAGCAACCCCATTTCAGATACTATTTTCTGTAAAATTTCAATCGTCATTACGCAAGTTGGACATGATGCCGACAAATAATTAGTTTTTTTCTTAAATATTTTACTTAAGTGTATTATTGAGCTTTTGTTACTTTTCAATTTATAACCGTGAAACAATTAGTTCGTAATTTCATGGTCAGTATATTTCTCGCAATGCGTATAGCTATTAGGAAATGTATTGTGGTATTGGACTGAGCAGTGAAACATTATCGTGTCAGGAATGAAACTGGCGCTATGTTTATCGCTAACCGGTGTCTAGGGTCTGATCCTGGCCAGGCTCTCATAACTGGAATACAAAAAACAAAAAAAAAAAAAAAACCTTTAAACGAATATTGCC
>PNEQ01054028.1:0-132939 GCA_003012365.1 Medauroidea extradentata | reverse complement strand
ATATCACGAACATGGTAATTATGAAACATCTATCTCAATAATGTATGATGCATGTTCAGACATTGGTATTAGGGAGGGATATTTTCAGCCTACTTCGAGCGTCTTCGGGGAAAATAAGATTCTCGTTATTTAACATGGAAGGGCTCTCTTATTATAAGCTCCCTGCCTTTGACTTACCATATTTCTGCTTAATGGCACTGTCTTACCAATCGCTTCAGATGTGCTGCATTGTTTTTGTAAAAACTTATTTTTTACGATTCCATATGTATCCATTGTGCCAATGTACGAAAACTACACACTTCACTTAAGTATGGAATGCCAATTGTTAAGACGCCATAGTAATTAAAAACATGTCACCTAATGTCAACCCTCACCGGCACTAAAATACCTCGATGTTGAGCGCTGACCATAATCTCTCTCTCACTCTCTCTAAGCCCTCCAACATTGCCACAAACGGTATTTTCATACTACCGTACTTCAAACTGTACTAACCGGATGTATGTGAAACTCAGATAGAATCGTGTACTGAACTTTGCTACAGACTTTCCACCAGTAAAGTTATATGACCGCCGCTTAAAGTCCCATAGTAAAAATGAATCGGCGGGGATCTTGCACGATAGCTCAGTGTTTGGCTTGTAATGGCGACGAGGCATTCGATGCGCTCTTCAAGGTCGCCCTTATAGCTCTGTCGCTTCTGAACGCGTAGTTGTATTGTGTACCAATTTCAAATTTCCACGTTTGACGCATGGGAACAGTAGAGCGATAACAGCCGAAGTACCACGCTCGACGAGAGACATATCGCCTCTATTCACAGAGCTTCAAACTGGCGTGCTAGGACTTCGTAGAAGTCTTATTCCCATGGGACTTCAAATGGTGACCTTAAAATTTCATTATTGGATAGTATGAATTAAAGTCCAAAATACTCACCTCGTTTATCACATTACAAATTAAGATAGCCGTTTTTTAGCCAAACCGAGGGACACCAAAATTATATTTCTAACAATCGTGCTGAAATTTTAAAAAGTAAAAAGTGTACTTTCAAGTGTATTTCGCATAAAAAAAAGATTCACGTAACACTCTACAACATAGTTGATGCGCCAAGTTTCCACGACGCATGGATTACGAGATAATAATATTTTAAAACCCAGACTACAGCCGATAACGTGCCATTACCGTGTAACTTTCTTGTGAATTGGTTTACTATGCAGTGTAATTTTTCAAGACTTAAGGTATAAATAGTTTAGCTAATTTATCAATAAAATAAATATTCGTTGGTTGACTAATTAGCTATCATAATTTGCCTCGACAAAATCAGAATGTGTAGTTAAAAACCAGTTATAACGAAGTTACAGGATGATTTTACAATATCGGCTCCCGTTTATGAGATGTGAGAGGCCTTTACAGCCCTTTAACAAGGTCTTAAGAGCCGGGTGACGTGAAACAACACAACAGCCGTGACGAGCCGGGATTCGTACCCAGAACCTCTCGCTCCGTAGACTGGCGCCTAATCGACTACGCATACGGAGGCCTGCTCTCCCGTTTGTATTTTTTAATATAATTATCGTTAAAATGTAGAAACTTGGGCCCCAACCCTTAAGAGTACGTGTTATATAATTCAGCACTAAAAGCATATGTTCATAATTGTAGGTTTCTGGAAGCCAATTTGCAAAAATCAAAACACAGCAACCCCAGACAATAATTTTTGCCAACTTTCTGAGCAAAAGTTTTTCTCGAGTAACGAATATATTAAGAACAATCGCTTACGCCGAAATCGCATATATTCAATTGCTGCGTACAAGATCACGCTTAACAAATGCATCATTCTGGGTAAATATTTGCTCATAAAGTTGGCAAATGTAATTATCAAGAATTGTTGTTTAGTAGTTTTTCTACACTGAGTTTCAAAAGGAATAGATCTCAAATGAAGAATTCAGCGCTTATTACAACCATGTCCTGTTAACATGGGAGCTAGAGCTGTGTTATGACATGCCCGCTGATGCTGGCAGGGACGACGAGCAGAGTGCAGACGTACGAGGTCCCTGAGGCACGCCTCGCGGTGCAAGCAAGATGCTGCAAGGTGACGACGCGGGTATAGAATGGCCCCCGGCCTTGCATGCACGGCCAAGAGCAGTCAGCACTGGTGTCGCGTGGCCCGGATGACTGCTGCTCCGAGTTTCCGGGTGCGATAGCAAACTATCTCACAGCTTCCGGCACGTCCGCGACTTGGCGAGAACACCCTCCACTTAGCTGTATCCATGCATGTTGCCTCGCACTGTCAGTGCATCTGTCCTGTCCTACAGGTAAAACCTGATTGTATGTGCCGTCATCAAGGGGGAAGTTTCCTTCAAATGCTGTTTTTAATTCAATTTCTCCGTAACATACATGCCATGTTAATCATTTAAAAAGAAAGTTAAGACGGAAATAGACAATGTCTTAACAGTTATTTTAAGGTGATATTTGTTTAAGTATCGGTATTGCTCTGATCAGTGTAATCGTAATTGGAGATAACCTTAAGTATTTCCTGATATCAGTCTCAAATCAATCAGTAAACACAGACAACAGTCAGCTCAATTAAGCTAAACCATCCTGTTAAGTAATGCTTCCCGACACTACTGGCTCTGAATTTCACAATTAAGGTATAAAAATTAATTACACGTATGTAAACATAAAATAAATAAGTCTATGAGACCACCTCATTGTGTCACTATTCATGCTGACTTTTTTCATTTGTTTCTAATTCAAGATTTTAAGTACATTACTTGAAAATGTTGCTATAGTAACTTCTCTATTACAATACTTTTCGTTACGTAGCCTACATTACAAACAAACTATTAATTATTTTAAATTATAGTGAAAAAATTAAGATAATATTAAATTTAAGACTGTAATTTTATTCCATTTAATGAAAACCATGTAATGCGTAGTAGCAATTACGGGCAAATATAAACACAGATTATAAAGTTTAATTTGTGTGGTGACAATTTATAAAAAAGTAATTCGAAGACTAGTTATTTAATTTGTCCGTAAAGTGAATTATATATAAAGCTATGCTACCCTGAAAATAGACTGTAAAATCAAATATTTTGAAATGTAAACCAGAATACCACTTGATGTACAGAAACGACATTCTAAATAGTGTCAAATCAACGAAAAAACAAGTAGTTTTCAATGTATTAAATTATTTTTTTATATATTTGTACCATATATTTTTTTTCTTATTTTATACATAATTTGTGATTAAATCTTCCTCTTAGGAAACTTTTGTATTTCTCATAGTTTTTGCGTAATGAGTCGTAAACGTCAAAATTTGGACTTTACGGTTTTAAGTACGCCACTAAAACCAACTGACATACCAAACCGACAAAATTCACAGTGTATACCAATGTTGTAGGCTGTAATTTGACATATATAAAAATAAAAATATATTTTTTTCTTGTATTTATAAATAATTGTTGATATTTTTTAAATTTTTTATTTCAAAATTCAGTATTTTTTATTCAATACAAAAGTATTTAATTTTTGTTGTTATAGATGTCAAATCATATCAGTTGCATAAAGACAGTTTATAGAGCTCTGCATTATACTGTACTACATACAGGTGTAGTTAAAATTTTAAGCTGACTCTAAATAAATTGTCAGAATTGCACAACTAACAACAGAAACAAGATGTTTACATTTAGTACCACTTAAAAATAAATTCACAAAAATTCATTTTAGTACATTAAAAGGCGTATTTTAGCTATCAATACTTGAGAAGCTGTTCCCTCATAATAATTAATATGGTTTTATATACAAAATTTAAAGGAATTTTCTTACAAATAATAACAGATTAAGTACTCACCTATTTCAGTGAAAATAAGCTTGATTGTAATACATGAAACGTTGTAATAAAATATTAAAATTATTTAACTCAAAATTATTGATTTTATATTCCTTAATACCATATAATGATTCCTACAATGGATCAGTGTGTAACATTTGTGCTGGCACAATGTTTTTTTCTTTTTTGCATCACCCATAAATACATATATTTTATAATTTTACCAAAAAAATTAATCAATTCATATTTTTACCTGTGAAAAGAAAATGATAGGAAATGATTTTACACGTTTACAAAGTACAAGAGTCCATATTTTGAATAAAAATTAAACATTTTACTAGTTCTATAGTTAAAAACAATAATCTCTGCAGTCCAGTGTTGCACAGGCAGCCGCTCTAATTTTTCTCAGATCACGTATACAAACTAATATATTGTGTTTCATATAACTTCAGCAATATATGGCAGCTACTTTTAGGAAACAACTGTTACTCCTTTGTCATATGTGTCACAATTAAAGAAATTTCTAATTTCAAAATGGATCTAAACTGTTAAATTCACCATTTGTAACGTAAATTTTGTCTTGCATTGTAACATACATTGCAAATTATTAACAGTTATTGCCTATAAGTAGCTGCCAAAGTTTACTGGAGCATACAAAACAGATTATACTTGTACAACGTCGGGATATAGGGAAACAAAAGCGGAATAGATGTCGTTAGCAATTATTGAGTGAATTTTTATTCGAACAGTGAGCCAGCAAGATGTTAGGAAAAGCCGTTTGGAACATTTCCTTTCTCAATTTGTTTTATTCGAACCAACTTATAATTTCAAAAAATTTAATACTACGCCGAATTCTGCTTATCTAACTGGTCACGTAAATCATTCGCTTGTTTTTACACACAAACACTTACTGAAAATACTTAATCGTTTTTTCTAAGTGATTAGCAGACTCAGGCTCAATTTTGAACAAAACAATTTTTCAACCTTCTCCACGAGTATTATGTACGCTGCACTTTTGTCAATGATATAGTGCTAAGTAAATACTATATTCAACAACATGATCTGCTCCTTTCTTGTATTTAGGAACTTTTGTTTGTTTCCACTTCAAAATAGTTTTAAACGGGATAATACCCTTGGTTTCAGGTGTGTCTCTCTAGTCCAAAGTATTATGGTTATATTTTAGATAGTAAACAGTAGAATGTACTCACAGTCGAAAAAGTAGTGTAACCTGTTTGTACCTTGGCTTTGTATAATAAACTGTATGGTTCAGTTGCAAAATTATTTTTCCAATGTAAGGTTATGTTTTTGAATTCACGACATTTCGGGAACAATATAGTAATAAATCATGCGCCGTAATGTTGTATATGAGACTACTTAAATAGCTAAAAAACGATTTCTGAAATTAAATCTTTTAAACATTACTAAAGTTCGCAGACTTTTGTGGCCATTTTTATAAGTTCTAGGCTTTTGGTAAGAAGTTGCGACGTTGTCGCACTTGCTCCCGACGTTTCGAAAGACATTACAGCTTTCGTTTTCATAGTGAAACTGTTACTGCTGCTATAACTTAAATTGTTTATTTAATTCTATTTACAACTCTAGTCCTACGAAAGAATTCATAAGCCTCGTGTGATCCTTTATTCATAAAAATAATGTTATTGTGAAGATGAATCGTGCAATAATTACATGCAGCCGTGCGCGGCCACCAGAGACACGAAGATAAAAATAGCCAGGAATGTTATTGTTCTTTGTGACAAGTGGTGCGCGGGCGCTGGTTCGCGGCTGTCTCTCTCCGCGTCACGACCCGATCAGCATTCAAAGTCGCTCTGAAATAGACGTGTGTCTGAACCCTGAAGTGTTAGTGAACCTGGCCCGTGAACCGTACTGTAGCGTGGTACGGAAAGTACTTTTTCTTGTATAATTACTAAAAATGTTTCCAATCCGTTTATCTACGAATAGCAGACACACTTCAAACGGTGTCCCTATAGTTTTAAAAATGCCGTCCGTTAATTAAAAACATGATTACCAAGTTCCTCAACCTGTGAACAGAACTGGGTAAACGTAGTCAACGTGACAAATAAAAATATAAACCACTTGCACAAGAAGGTGCATGAAAATTAGAACTGCCTGTAAGCGAATTTAGAATTTCTAACTAGAATGCAAAACCTTGCATGCCTGCTATTGCACACAAGTCGGCCAGTCACACGGTGCAAGTCGGCTCGAACAAGATGTTCATACACCTTCTTATTCAAAACCGATAACCGTTGAGTACGAGGCTTAATAAACACGTATTTCTTTAACGAATGAATACCAAATAATTTGATTTTCGAAGATTATGAATATACGTAACATAATACCACACAGATACTGTAAGCGCAAATAAAAATATATCCGTGAGACTGTAACAAATGAAGGGATTTACTGGAATTATGCCATATTATTTATTATTGGATGGAACAGGATGAAAACCCAGGTAAAAAACAAACAATGCGCTGAAGTGCATAATGTTGGCGACGACTTAGATCTTTACTGCACTACATTGCTTTTAAACTCAGTAGGTTATGAAAATCACTGTTTAAATTTAAAATACCGAACAGAACGAACGTTTCGATTTTGAACCACAGTTAAGATGTGACTTTTATGTGAACAACCCAGAGTGATTGCAGAGAGCAATAAGGAAATTGGGTGTGACTGACAACAATCGATTACATCATGGGACCAGCACGCGTCACCCCTCCGCCCAGGGACTGAATGACCTTGAGCCGATTAGGTTGGCATGACGGTAGACGACAGTAGGTTGAAGGGAGACCAAGGTGTGGTATCCGAACCACTGGAACACGAGGATGGGCGAGATACTACAGTGATAAAAATTATTTAAATAAAAAAATTAATGTAAAATATTTTAAATTTACTAAAAAGTATAAAACATGTCTCCCACAAAAATTCTCGCCGGATTAAAAAATAATAGTTGGACGAATACAAACGATAATGACAGTGTAGAGAATATCTATTGTTGAGAAAACTCAGACAACAGTTCGCATCATTGGCGGTGCAATAAAATTGTGACTTGACGTGAAATATTAATGATTCAATTTTGTGTATTGCTTACTCCCACGTTTTACGTTTTAAATCTTAGTAATATTTTTGAAGTAAAAGTTTAGCTGAGGCTAAAGGATTTTACGGTACTTTAACAACAAGGTCTTACTAGCCAATGAGGGTGAAATGAGGTGAAGAGACAGCACAACATCCATTCCCGAGCTGGAATTCGATCCTAGGACATCTCGCACTGTAGACCGACATAGGAGAAACTATTTTACACATCTGTGTCTGTTTTAAAAATGTGTTTCATTAAAATTTTTAAATTGAATATTTTCCCCCGATTTTTTGTCTTGTGTTCGTGACTTTTTCAAATAGGTTATAAGCTTAAAAGTTTCTAGTCGCTAACTCATCGGGAAGATAATTTAAAATTGATTGCAAAATTTGCACCAAACTGACAGACATTAAAGCGAGATAAAGAAAGTAATACATTGTTTCAGTACTTTATATAAAAGTGCGTACTGAACAGACAACAAATCATTATAGTTCTGAATAATACTCACGAAAATACAAGCAAAAGACAAAATTTTAATTGGCGACTCATTACAAGTCCTCTCCAGTATCCAATTAAATGTTTTGACACTGTACGATTAATTTTGTTTTCAAGTATTACATCACGAAGTTATTCGTGTTCGGTTTATTATCAACATGACGAACACAATACCATTTCCACACGTTTCAGCTGCCTGGGACCTACCATTTTCGTTTGCAACTGCTGCGATATGTACGCAGAATGCTAGCAACAAACTGCTCTGCGACTTTGACATTACTGTACTTGTTGTTACAGTGAATCTCCACCATCGTCTGTACGCTGCACACGTCACACGTATGTTCGTAGGTTTGCCTATGCTATAGGCTTTGTATGTTTGCGCGAATATTCAATAGTGTTTTGAGCATAAACGGTAGGGCCTATGGCCTATAAATTTACAACAAGAGGGCCTTTTTTTTTTACACATGTCTCAATTTTCAATAAACAATCTTCAAATGTTCGAAAATCCTAACGGTAAAAATGTTATATGCAATAAGAGGGTAGCTACCCGAATTATTTTTGTAAGTGTAGAAGGTATAAGTTGTATCTACTGTAGGTATGAAGATCCCAAGAGCATTAAGCAATGCTGAAAATATTGTTTTTATGTCATTTAGTTTCCGATATTTTGGAGAAATACGATTATAAATTTCGATATTCAAAGACTCATTCATTACACCCTTAATATTAAGATTAGGCGAAAAACGAAAAATTCAAAATATAATTTCTCCTTGTTTTTTCATAAGGAATCAACTGCCAGCGTTTGTCAGTGTTATTCACTCTCACCTCATATATATATATATATATATGAGTGTGTGAGAGTGTCTGTAACGTATGTGTTCCTATACCTGTTACCTAATTGTGATGAAACTTTGATGAGTTGTGCGTGCGCCCGCCAGCGAACGTTTCTGACAAAAAATGTACATATAGGGGAAAGGTGAGAAGGCAAAACGGGGAAAGAGGGCAGAAGTATATATATATAAAAAAGGTGAAAAAACTTTGTTCAATATGTTTATAAAACGGTCCGAACCCGTAACATCATTTTGCACAGTTAAAAATTCTTTTCATTCAGATTTTTGAAATTAAAAACAGTTTACTGTAATTTGTCGTTTTAATGTTATCAGTACTGATATTATTAGGCCTAATTTGAAATACCGAAAAGTTTTTGTCAAAAACTTTAGCTAAACATTTTATTTAGTAATTTGTTTTATTGTTGGAGAGAAAAAATAGTTCTTTTTAATGTATTGGAGATAGAACGACTTGTTTCACAAATTACTAGAGCCAAGATTTTATGGCGAAAATATTTCTGCGTCAATGTCTTACGTGCACATCTGCAGCTGTGCTTCATGTGCAATGACTGGATGTTTTAACTGTCACTTGTCTTGGGTTTCTACTCGCAAATCACAGACGCGTGCTGTCACAACCGTCTTACTCTGATTGGTGAAGTCAAACGATAGACCGGTCTGAACAAAGACACGCTGCCAATGTGCACGAGAGGCATCGAAACAAAATGGCGCGAAATTTTTTCACGACAAAATCTTGAAGTACCTAGATTGAACTTTCACACGTCTCAAAGTGGCAATAAATTTAAAACCACGCAAACAAAGTTGCTGGCAGTAACTAGTCAATTATAAAAAAATACCCATATGAAAAAAGTATATCTGGGCTAGATCTGCCATCAGATATAGGCATACACTAATTCATATCTGGCTCAGATCTGGCCAACTTCAGACATAATTTTTTCCTTCTGGGTAGTATTGTTAAGTTCCTTGTACGTAACACACAGGGCAGTGTGAAGTGCTGTCGCGAAGTGTCAAGCTATACAGAAGTAGTTTGATAGATATGAAAGCTGCCACATCAGAGGATATTTATAGGGGTCGCTGAACGACTCTAGTGACATTTCCAACGCAGCCTGTTTGCCGCCAATTGACGTCTGCTCCACATTCCCTTGTCGCCAGGGCTGTCAGTGTGTAAATTCCTTATTGTTATTTATTGGCACGTGTTGACGTCTGTACAGTACACGCTTCCCCGCCTCCGACGCAGCCTTGGCTTCTTGCAGGACGGTGCAATTACGGTCATGCTAGGTAGTCTTTTTTCGCATTGGTGCTAAAACTCTAAACCTTTTTATCGGAATGCTTTGAAAAAAATCCAAGAGAATGAGCAGTCATACGATGCGCGATTCGGTGTAAGCATTTAACAAAATAATGCACAGTTCATTCGCACAATACTAATTTGCTTGATTTTGGCTTATTTTTGTGACAAAATTGATGGTAATTGATGTGCAAAGGTATCAACCTCTCTGAGGTTTAATGTTACCAAAAAAATTAGGTACATGTTATGATACGTTTTTGACAAATCAATGTAGGGGTATCTTCGATATAAAAATTATGTTGCCTTAAAAATGTTTTGAAAATCGCTGTAAAACTGCCGGGAGTAATCTTGAATATCAGACCTAGCAACGCCCTTGCTCGGGTAAAATAATGTAGGTAGGGTAACTCAGTGAAAGATGCAACACATAAATAATGTTAATACCATAATGCTTAAGTAAATGCGCAGAAACATATTACGATAGGATAATATTTTCACTGTTTGTTTGTGTAAGTCAGTAGACCCTATTGAGCTATAAGTTTCACCAAAAAAAGTTTCAATAATAATATCAACGAAACGTAAAAACCTGTATGATCGGCTGGCATCTATCCCCGAGTTAGCTCACAGAATGCGAGCAAGTGATTGAGAGCTATCTCATTGCATTCCGTGCATAATCCTTACTACAGATACAGAATATTAAAACAATTTGTTTACAGTTACTTTTGTATAAATCTAATATAACATTATCTGATTAATCGTAGTAAAACGCTATTTAGTAAAATTACACTGTAAAATACTTCCCCACCTAGTTTTGGAAGTATAGCACAGTTACCAGTTACCATACTTCCGCTTGCAAATAGAGAAACTAATCAGTATTGTTACTATACAAGTCTTGTAACACCAGTATACAGTTGACTGTTTCCTCTCTCTCTCTCTCTCTCTCTCTCTCTCTCTCTCTCTCTATATATATATATATATATATATATATATATATATAAACGTTAAATATGTAACATATGACCAAATTCAAACCCCGTTATACTATTTTATCACGTCAGATGTGTTCATTGTAATTTTATTTTACGAGTATTCTATTTTGCTGAGTTTAATTTGTTTAATTTATTTTATTTTTGTGATGGCCGACATAGGTTAACTATTTTTGTTTAGTGCAATAAGAGTACTAAGAGAAAGGCTTAGTTCAGAAAGTGCAGTTTAAAGTAATTTCTCTATTAATTACCGAATGCAGATATGCTAGTGCTTTGGAGGTGGCTCGAGGCACGACAATGCTCGTTTTGGAAGAACTCTGAAGAGTAGCATTTTGATTGGCTGAAGAGACTGATGTTTCCGTTTTGAATGTATTATACGATTATACCGCGTCTGAACGTGTGGTGCGTATATAGACTTTATTTCGCCGGCACCAGTCAGCCCGTGAGCTGATATAGGGAACAGGACGCGGAGAAAACGCTCTCCTCGCAGTTCTACGAGAACTTCCAGACGGCGCAGAACTTCGCTCACCGACATGAAGAATAAAGCTTAGTCTTGCCAGCCTTTTGTCTCGTAGTTAGAGCCTGACCGTAATTGACGCCGCCATCTTCCGATATTTATGCAGTCTGTAAGCGTGTAACTCTCTGGAAATAATTCGCCCGACGAGCATCTCTGAGTTAAAGAATTCATGTTCAAATCCTAGATTTAGCCGTGGCACAATTACAAATAATAATTTCATCTTTTCTAAGTGACATATTAAAATTTAGGTATATTCTGCTACACTCATCGTGTATTATCAATGTGGTTTACTTAATTTGGTTTCTGAAGGATCCAGATGTTTTTATTCTTCAATTCTAGGAGTCAACCAAGTATGATTAATGATATTAAAATTGATACTACTTTACGTGAGTCTTACTAATACCACACCTTGTTCAGCCATCTTATATATGTCATTTTCGTTACGAGCATAGTACGATATAAATTATTTTAAAATTCGCTGGGCTGTAGCTTCTTTCAGTAGTATTGGAGTATATTTTATGTGGTTCTGCATGCAAGTATTTCTAGGTTCACCAGCGTACGCTTCTAGAACTTCTGTTGGTAAGACATACACTGGTGTTCCCCGCATGCACATACCGGATCCTACTTTAGATGAGCAGTGCAAATGTGACTTCAAAATTAACCCTGAGATACATAACCTTTATTATTAAATCATGTCACTATTGACGTCAGTTAATCCACTTTTGCACCACATAGTTGCATTGCGCGGTCTTGCACCTTTGATGTATGGGAAACAATTTTTCATACATACTTTCTTACAACTCCTATGCATTTGTGTGCTTAATTTACAAACAATGTTTTAGAGAAACCGTAATTAATCCTGTTACACATTAACTTTTAGTTACAAATGCTGCAAAGTTAGAAATGTTTAGTACAATAAATACAATTCATGTGTCTCATGAGGGGTCTAAAATAAAATACTGTACTTAATACATGGTCCGTAGTACCAACAATCGCGACTCTCTTTATATGATTGTGTGTATGTATAAACACTGACTGAATGAATGACTGACACATATAAACTGGATCCCAAACCGCTGGACCTAGAATCCCCTCAGGTCGTACGTAAGCACTAAGAAAGAATTATTGAATATTCGCCCACTAATCGGGTGAAAATGGGTGAAATATATGTTCGAATAATCTTCAATATAACTCGTACCCGACGGCATATCGTCATGATTTTTTACTTCACTGGGACACTCATTAAAATGCATGTTAGCCAGTTGGAAGATTGTCCAAATTCAACAATTAAGGGGGTGAAAAGACCTTAAATGTGTTTCAGATGAATTATTGATATCTATCAAATTCTTTTGGATAACGAGTTGCTTTAAACTTCAGAATTATACTTACGCAAATACCCAAGGAGTAAAAATGGGGAAAATATGTTTTTTTATTAATGGTCTATACATTTGGAACACAATTGATTATCGTTGAAATTTTTTACTTCAATTGGACACATAACAAGTACCTAAACAGGACTCTTAGACGTTTCCAAATTCTGAAATTAAGGGGGTGAAATACATTACATGTGTTTTCTATTTTTCCTCAATATCTATCGGATCAGTCAAGTTATCGAAGTGCTCTTTGGTTTAGAATTATGCTTATGTAAATACCCAAATACTGTTTAGGAATACTTTCCAAATTCGACCCTAAATATGTAAAATGAAAGCGTAAAATGTGTTTTCGATTCACATTAAATATATACCGACCCAATTGAACTTTTAGATATTTTCGTGATTTTTGTTTAAGAATGATGTTTTCTCAAATATCTAAAAAGTAATTTCACGATTTTTTTTTTCCGAATTCGACACCTAAGGAGATGAAGAGGGGTGGAAAACGGTGAAACGTGTTTTCAATTAATCGTCGGTAAATCTTGAACCCAGCGGGCTGTTGTCATGTTTTTCACATCCACGAGACACCAGTAAAGTAGTCTAAAATATAATTGAAAAATTCCCCCCCCCCCACCCCGGAAATTCAGTATTCGATATGTGTCGAACTCGTCGAGATATACAGTTTGTTTTCGCTTCAGGATGATGATTACGTAAATGGCCGCAAAAAGGTTTCAAGATTTTTCATAATTCGAACTCTCAGTACTCTACAGTTTTTTTTAAATTAATGATCGATTTTCTTAAACTGAACGTGTTATTGTCGTGTTTTTAACTTAAATTGGGTACTTAGACATTTGTCTAAGTTTAAATTAAGATTTTCGAAATTAGACACCTAAAGGGATGAAAAGGCGTAATTTTTTTTATCAGCATATGATATGTATCCAACCAGTAGAGATAATTGAGGCGTTGTTCGGGTCAGAATGATGCTTACGTTAGTACCTAAAGAAGATTTGTAAGCTTTTTACTTTATAAGATAACTTTATTAATAAGAAGAAATCTTAGTTTGTAAACTGTCAAGACAGACGATCTGAAAAGCAAGTACGATCAGTGACAAATAAATTGTATAGGTGTTTTATTCTGTAGTTCTATAGAGACGTGTTGTTGTACAGTTCATCCTCTGTATGTCTAGGAAATGAATGTTTTATTTAAAATTTTTTTTTTTCATGAACAATTTCGACGTTACGCGTGTGCAAATGTTTGTAGCTATAACCGTCTACAGTTACGGAGGTTCTCGGCTCGAATTCCGTGTAAGACTGTACAAACGTGCAATGTTGCAAGGTTGATGAAATTAGTGTAGATTGGAAGAAGTCTTTCGAAGGCGTAAAAATGGATTATGCAGTCCACTATCCACTGACATCAGCCCACCATCTCACTAACCTTAAGCATTATTTAAAACTTGTACTTGGTTCGTTTCTACATTGAGTGATATTTACGTGCACGTGCACAACACGTTCAATTTTCTGCGCAGTCACTGAAACAAATACGACAGTGTCCAGGGTGTTCTTTTGACATTGAAGTCACTCGTATGTAGTAAGAAGCTAATTTGTAAAAATAAATTGAAGGCACTTGAGTGTGTCAGCAATATAATAACGTTCTCTAAAGTTAACGAGCCTCAGACTATAGACACGTGCAGTGTCTGCTGCTGGTAATGCGAATACAGAGACTTGAGTGTGATAACCAGGACAAGCATGTGCTTCAGTCATGCACCATCTCCCGTTTGGAATACAAGATCCCTGGGGCTACCAGTGTAACAAGCGTTCAAGCGACACATTCAAGGCTCCTCGCTTCCTTTTTGTTCGAACCCAACCTCGGGGGACTCAAGAAATGAAATTGTGTGCTAGTAGTGACTTGGAGTCGAGTTTCTACATTTTTTATAATAATTATTTTTTAAAACATAAACGGTAGCCGATATCGTAAAACCGCTCACGTACTCTCGTTCTCTTGAGACAAAATATATACTGCACGATAGTAGCTAGTTATTCAGTTAAAAAAAAAAAATTATTTTTAATTGATAAATTGGCTAAAATCTTTATAGTACTGTTTGTTTCCAAACATTACATTACATAGTAAAACCGATTTGCAACAAAGTTAAAGAACAATTGTACGTTATCGACACTCGTCTGGGTAAAATAATAGTAATAATAATAATAATAATTCTCTAGGAAAACCTAAAACCTCAGGCGTCAAATTCCCTTAAGATAACAACCGTATGATAAAACTGTGTTTGGTGGGAAAATGGTTTAGACACGCTAAGAAGAATGTTTCTGTGGTAAGAATACATCAGGACTCTGTTTTTTTAAAATATAAATTTAAATTGGCAGTTGAAATACGTTTCACTAGGACGGACAGGTAGCCTGAACAAAGGTCTCACCATTTAATGTATGTAGGAATAATGTGGAAATTAGTTAAATTTATTTAGATTTCTTCAGCATGAGTCTTATGGTGGACTATGAACCAGTTTTCTTCGCATTTTGTTGTATCGGTTAGATTCATGGTTGTGGTGGCTAAAAACGTTCGCTTCAAATCTTTAATACAGAGTAGCCAAAGCCACGGAGTAATGCGGCGACTTTATACTTATAAAATATGTCTAATATAATGGACTCCTTTATGCACGATGTGAAAAAGTAAAGAAAGAGAATGAGTAACGTACATTAAAATTTGCTATTTTTAAATTATTGTTGCAATGGAAGTTTACAATTAGAATTGATTGGTTTGTGGACATACGCCATGTACATGAGCAATGGCGTATGTCCACAAACCAACAAATTCTAATTAAAATTTGCATACCTACTTAAAAATAATTCAAGTTCGAAGTTACTACCAGTTTTGGTCACTTGCTGTTGGGACTAAACCGGACCAAATAAGTCACAAGCTGATATATAATATGTAGCAAAATTTCACAATAAGTATAATCTGATGGTAATCTTGACCGAACAGTAGTATAGTACTTTTATGGTGATAATTACTACGTCTCGATGGTCCTAAGGGGCCGCTGATATACGCTTTGACATCAAAATCTCGGCTGGGGTGCAGTTAAACTGCTGGAAAGAATGATCGCCTTCTAGTTAGTATGCAAGCCGTGTCCTGTTTATAAAATTTTTGGGAGATGGACGGAGACGTGTATAAATGAGGATTTTATTCGATTATTATTTAATCATCCTGTGTCAGAAAACACGTTAAAGTTTTTAACTAAATGTACACTGCGTAATAACTTAATTTTCTTGTAGTGTTATTAAATGTCTTTTTTTTTTTAACACAATCACTCCATGTATGTATTTAACAGATGATTATTAAAATAAAAAATGGTTAACTATATTGTAGACTGTAAACAATTTTATGGAAATGTTTTGGGGACTTGCATTATTCATTAGTTATAATCTGGTCTAACTATACTACTTTTTTGTTTAATGGTCTTGGATAACACAAATTTTAAATCTCGGAATGACAAACTAATTGCACTTGAATACTAAATGATGTGATCAAAGAAAATTGTCACAGGTGAAATACGTCTACATGGTTAGGTAGTGTTTTAATTGCACTTAGATTTTTGAGTGAGATAATTACAAAACTCGCTGCATAATTTTATCATCACTAAATTGGAGATAACACTAAAAAATAAATTGCTTTTCTTAACATATTTTATAACTATTTGTGTATTTGTTTTATGGACTATTTAAATGGTTGCTTTGGCAACCATTTATTGTGTGCTTGCTTTGTTTCATGTTGATTGATGGTAGTTAGAAGAAGACGACGAGGAAGATAGGAAGGGGACAAGGCGCTGGTGAAAAAAATTTTTGCATGTTAAATTGTATTTGACAAACGGAAGCACATAAAGTATCATACGTAGACTTATTAGCTGTAAAGTTGAGTTAATCCAATTGGGTACTTCAGCGAAAGTTATTTTGCCCGGTAACAAAACACACAGTTTGTGCACGAAACCTAAGAGTAGATTAGATTAACTCGAGAGATCAGTAAGAATATAACGAGTATTAGCATATAAATCCTTCCATACGTCATATTCTACAAAAATTAATTTGTGTGTTTTTTCTATTAACTAATATCATTACGTTATCTTCATATATTGATTTTATTTAAACAGAATATGTTATAATATCCTTCCTTGTGAAGGACGTCATTACCACGCTCATAAGATCGTATGACTGCAGAGAAACAATATAGAGAAGATTGAACTGGAGGTGCAATACGGTTACCATGTGTAAAGTTTGTTCGAAGTCTTTCATTTTTAACAAATGTGACATAACATGCCGCATATATGTGGACTTTTGCTTGGATAAAAATGTTATACAACTTGTCATAGAACGCTAAACGAACGCAGACGTATTTTGAGTATTTAACATTCTTTCTTTAAAGTGATTAATGTACCATTGCCAGAATCATTAATGTGTTATTTTTGAGTTTGAAGTGAGGTGCATTTAACTGCCACAACAATGAAATCACATTTACCAATGAGAAGCATAAGTCACTGTTATTTGTACTTAAATGTGTACTACGATACACCATTTGCGATAAAAATTCTAGCATTTCCATTAATAAAAATGAGGGGCTTAAATTTACAGTGCTGTAAGTCAGTCAAAATATTTTCTCGTTGTGAAATAACGTGAAATTTTATTTTCTCCATAATAACACATATTTGATATTACACATATGAGTTTATTAGTTTCGAGTTCGAAAGGGTTCATGCTTAGATATTTCAGTCAGGTTCATAAATGGTAATACCGGTTATTACAAAGACGCCTCCAAACAGTTTGTTATATACAGTAGTTATTATTGAGAAAAGAAAAATAAATAAATAAACAAGCGACGGAGTAGGAAAGAATTGAAGTCTAGAAAAGAAAGAAAATGGAAGTTTATTTATGTGTTTTGTCATCCAAAAAGGAAACTTGGATGTCCAGGTCAAAACTGGAATCCCTGGTAAAACATATTTTGACTATTATTCCTGCCTAGTTTGATTATTGGAAAGGTCAGGTCGACCATTATTTATTTCAGTCACGGCTAAGTTAATTTAATATTTATCGGATTACAAATTTCACTTATCATTCTTTGTTGAGTTTATAGAAGTCGTTTATTTACTCTAAGTTTTAAACAAAATGAAATTGAAATTTACTACCATCTGTAACAAAGAGAAAAACTATGTTCCACCGTAAACAATTATTTGTAATTACATACAAAATACAGTTCATTCTTGCAATACTCGAATAACATTCAGAAAATCAGTTAAGAGTAAAATAACGGTTACAGAAAATTCTTTTGGGAAATGTGTATAACGTATGAATAAAAACGACACTACTAAATATTTGCGAGTTACACCACAATGAATATTGGCCCCTCAGTTGTTGTACACACGGCTGCAGATTAAAATCTTCAAATGTGATTATCTCAAAAGTAAGTTTTTTTTTAGATTGGGTGGAATTCAGCAGAAAGGTACTATCGATTTTGAGATAATCACACAAAGTATAAGGAGAAGGTTTGAAATATGTCCTTGAAAAAGACAAGTATTGTGGCATAATATTTCACGAAAAACAAGAACCAAGAGAAAATGGCTTCTATAATGTTTAGATACACACAGAAAACTTAGAGCATGAATAAGGTTAATTCTTCTACATGTTAGAAAGATCAGTGTTAAAAGTATGGAACAGGGAAATTTTCTGTAGCTTGAGCGCTGGTATCGGTAATGGGTGCAAACTGGCCAATCACAGAGATTTCCTGAATTTTAAGTTATATAAAGTTGATAATATGAAACGCGAAATCGGTTTATTTTCACTTTAAAATGACTTCTGTCATTTTCAAGCCTATTTAAAATTAAATTTTACTACAGTTTCTTATTTTTCTGGTTTCTTAGCGATAGCAGCGAAACTAGAGATAGAATTTATCCCTGTGCCAAACTCTTCCATAAGAAAACACATTTTCTATCTTACCTGTAGTAGAATTAACCTTATCTTGAATAGCTCAGTTGCAGCGAACTGTGAACTGGTTCTTTTCTGCTTAGTGCAGTACAGTTGTGACGGTAATGTTTTAGGCCACGGTCTAGCTAGAGGTTAAAACTGTTCAGTTAAATACATTCGGCAGCCATGCTTGATCTGTTATCTGTTTAATGCTAAAACATGTTTGCGAGGATGCACGACTGAACAAAATAAATAATCTCAATGCACTTTCTAACATCAACAAATTTGGAATCTTAAATGTACAATATTTAACTACTATCACATCTACACTAGACACTGGTGACTTTTTAATTAGCATATTGCAGCTAACTGAAATGTTGCTGTGTGTTGAAAGGGGATATAGTTATATTACGCCTAAAAGTTAATTTAATTTAACAAATGCCTAATGTCGGCCCCAAAAAGCAACCAACCATATTTGTTACACAAATCGTTACTCCAAGCAGCTAATAGGACAGAAGCATGGAAGATATGTCGTTCGAAACCACATATGAAACCAGTTTACTTTGAACGAGAAGAAACTGTGATTTGAACTACTTCGTAGCTGGTGTAACCGCTCCATAAAACTGAACATGTTTAAGTGAAGTAGTTCTGTATCCAGTGTGACCGTGGGCTTAGGTGTACAATGTGGTACATGTCAAATTGAACTGGAGGGTAGGCATAAGAGTGTAAGGGAATGGCAGCGAGCAGCTGTTATTAATAAGGGCCAGTGCGGTGGTATGCGGCGCGGGATGACAATGGCAAAGGGCGCGGCCCGGCCACACGGGCCATTTGTCTCCCTGCGGTAGTTCCGGCGGCAGGAAGCTGCCCGCCTGCTGCTGGCGTACATATAGGCGTCGACGCCTGCCTGCCAGCCCTGCCTCTGCGCATCACACCCCTCTGTGTGACGTCACTCATGTGTACACGCGCCCAACTTCATTACACAACTTTCTTCTAGTGGACCTGGCGCGTGAGCCGTGCTGTAGCGTGGGAGGGAAAGTAATTCGTCTTGTGTAACTATTAAATATGTTTTCAGTGCGTTTATCTACGAAAATAAGACATTCTTCAAACCATGTCCCCATGATTTAAAAAATTATGTCCGCTATTTCAAAAATATTACTACCCAAGCTTCTCAAAAGTTTTGAAAATAACTTTTTCACGTAGCTGTAACTGAGAAAATATCAACCATAATCGTAAAACAGAATGCTAGCAACCTGCCTTGGACTTTGCAGCATGCTTTCCACAAATAAAATAACAGGTTCATCGCTTGAAGATTCACTGAAAAACACATTGTAAGAAAACATAGCACGCTACTTAAGTCCTTCGCCCGCCTAAAGGTGATGACTGAATGACTGATGAGGGGTTTTACGGACGTGTTATATTCGATTTACCGTCTTTCCCGTTTCCGTACCTCGAACGAGAAAACAAACTTGCGTCTACTAACTCTTAATAGCCTTATACAGCGGGCGCGCATGAAAATTGCTGCAGCGTGTCAAGATAAACGTTTTTTTTTTTTATTAAAGAAACGCTATTGAACATGTGTTAGATATCGCTTTCTTAGACATTTTAAAACATGCTTCCTTATTTTTGATTTCTAGATATCGTGCTTAGAAACATGGTTTCAGTGCACCTAAAATTGCTGAAAACGGCTTTTCTGTACTGCTGTAACGTAAAAAGTACCAACCAAAATAGTGAAATAAATTTATAGAAGCACGCGCCGGACTTTGCTACGCACTTTCCGTGAATAAAAAGGCAGTATTACCGCAAAGTCCCATAGGAAAAATCCAAGGACCAAACACTGTACGCCGTTTACACGCCCTGCGCATAGAAGCGATACAATTGTTGACGCACGAGACAGTCTATAGCTCTTATCGCCTGCCAGTTTCCGCACCTCTAACGCGGCATCTAGCGCCTGCTGTACAGGGCTCTTAAGAGGCCATGGTTATGGACCACTGCATTCGCTAAGAGATTCTGCACCGACTTCTTTCAATACCGTAAGTTCTCCTCCGCTGTTTTGCTTCATTATTATTGGCAGGAAACACGTTTCTCATTTGATTGTATCGATCAGAATACGGTTACTGTGATACTACCTGTATGTGATGTTCAGTAAACCGTTAAGACAGGTAACCGTTAAAAACAGTCAATCATTGACCATGAAGTAGAGCTGGAGATGTGCACTTGAGGTACTGAACTAAACTGGTGCAGAAATCATTCACCAATAAAGTAGGGGTCTGTAGGCATTGTGCAAAATGCAACGCTAAAAGCATCAGTTTAAAACTTTAGGTTTCTCGAAGCCAATGAGCAAAAAATAAACAAATAATACACCAACCTTAGACAAAGGTTTTACCAACTTTCTGAGCAAACATTTTTCTCGAATTACGTATTTCTGTGGAATAATCTCTGACGCCGAAATTTTGAACATTTAATTCCGGCGGAACAGACCACACTTAACAAATGCATCATTCTGTGTGTATGTTTGCTTATAAAGTCGGTAAATATCGTTATCTAAGGATGTTGTTTTGAAGTTTTTTCCATAATCACTTTCAAACACGTGTACATTTGAATTGACGTTTTTTGGTTTGTTTCTCTAACATACACTCTTGATATGTTGAATTTAGGTTTTAAAACAGCATTCGGGATGCTGGGGGTAATTCGCGCTGTGTGCGCGCCAAAAATAAATTATATAATGTAAAAACATTATATGGGAATGACGACTAACGATAGGAAAAAAAAAATAACATCGTGCTTAGCTTATAAAAACTTACAGTACACTGCTAAAAATAACGACTACGGGCCGATATTATCAAAAATATAAGAAAAATATGTATTTTATTAGTTTTGACATAGAAACGAACTAAACATTTAATAACAGAAACTACAAAAACCGCGATGCGGCAGTATGAAAAATGAAAACTCGAATGTTACTTCATTAAATAAAATGAAGTGCCCCACTCACCCAACTACCAACGCAAAACCCAAACCAACGGATCCAGAGACATGAAAATTTTAAAAATGGAGGGTGGGTCCCTTCCTCTTTGGCCGTAGGCACTCACTAAAAAAAGATTTTTCGAAATTCGAAAATCAAGGCGGTGAAAAGTGGTGAAATGTGTCGAATCCTAGTTATCTCATTACCGTAAATATTTATGAGCTATCGTTATTATTTTTGCTTGAATATATTGCATAAAGAAATGCGTATTACCCAATTTTTCGAAAATTAAGAGAGAAAAAACCGTAAAATGTGTTGTCAATCAATCCGCGATTTCTCTTAAACCAGGTGAGAAATCGATGTTATTTTTGCTTCAGAATGATTAATACCGGAAAATGAGTTTGAGTTTGGGATTTTTTAAAATTCAACTTAGACAGAGGTTAAAATATAAACGTGTATTTATTTAATCCTCGATTTCTCTTAAACCAGTAGAGGTACAGGGGTTATTTTCACTTAAAATTATCCTTACGTTAAAACCTATAAAGTCATGTCAGGATTTTTTGAAATTGGACAGTTAATGGATTGAAAATAGTAAAAAGTATTTTAACTAAATGCCCCAAATCTCTTAAACCCAATTAAATATCGTAGTAATTTATACTTCGTTTGACTGCTTATTGTGTAACACTCCGTTCCTGTGCCCCGATACACTCTATATTCCAATGGCTTTGAAAATACTGATTACGAGGGGGGAATAACTGAGTTTGTTCAAAAACCGGGGAAATGCAGAAACCAAGGGTAAATGGCTATCGAGCATTTATATACAATACTGTTTTTCAACGTCAATGTATAAAATTAATGATCATAACACTTTCATTTGCAGAGTGTGCAACTCTAATGACGGGAAGGAGGGGAGGGGACGATGTGATGACGCACGCGCGTAAGAGTCAGTTGGCCGATTATTAACTATTATAACTTGAAGTATTTAATTCCGATGCCGATGCCATAGTTTTCCCCTCGGTGGGTCTGACATGTTTCACTTATAAGCTCACTCACTTATCAGCGTAAGCTAAAACCGCTGAGTCTACAGATATGAACATTTAAGGTTGGCTTCCCTTGCAACGTAAACATTCACTATGGGATGAAAAGGGGTAAAATGCGCTATTCTCTAGATCTCACAAACCTGGGTTTGAAGAGACTGATTTTGACGGAGAAAACTTTGTTTGAAAGCGACTGAGGCATATAACCTAAAAATAGGGGGTTTAACCACTATCCAATATTTCAAACAAAGTTACTGGTTACATTATTCCACGCGGGAAAGTCGCGACCGGCCAGCGAAATGCATGAATTGTTTGTGTGTGTGTGTGTGTGTGTGTCAACTAGCTGCTACTTAGTAGAACAGCAAACAATGAACGAATAGACGGCCTTGAGTATGCATAGTACAATGGATTCTAGCCTACATGTCATAGAATTCGCGAAATTTTCCAGTCCCCACTTATGAGTCGAGTCCACGATTTTCTGCGAAAATAATTCTGCAAAAGTTTGTTTCAATGCCTCATGTGCACATATGAAGCTGTGCTTCATGGTTATTGGCAGAATGTATTATTGCACAGACGTGGTTCATTTGACTGTCCCAACAGGAACAAGGTTACTGCGACATCACACGTCCGTGATTTGCTGGTAGAACCCTAGGCACCGAGAGTTAATATCAGTCAATCACTCACCATGAAGCAGGGCTGCTTATGTGCACATAAGGCATTGAAACAAATTGTTGCAGAATTATTTTCGCTAAAATTTGTGGGCTCTACTCATGAGTGAGCAATGGCGTATTAATTTATTTAAAAAATCCCAAATAATAAAAATTTCCAGCTAGTGACGACACGAATTTAAAATATTTTTCTACTAGTATATTGAAATTTTTCAGTCATATTACTGGCTTATTTCTGGTGCCTTACTGGCGACTTTAAATGAACCAGAATTCATTTACTGCTCAATATTTATGAAACTATCTAAATATGTATATTGGGTACCGATATTCGCTCATTTTAATAAACACACTGCAATGCATGCTCCTATTTTTTAACGAATTTCGACATTTAAGGCGCTGTGTTATGAAAACTCTCATATTTGGTTTCTACAGCTGTACAACTACAGCTTTTATAACCTGCTCTGACATAATTTAGAAATAGTGTCGTATGGCTTTACGATGGCTTAGTAACATAAATAAATAAACGCTGCGTTATATTATATATATATATTATATATATATATATATATATATATATATATACTTTTTCTAGGATTGTTCTTTTTGTTTATTAATACTCTGACTTCCATATTATTGCACATTTAAGTAAATGCTTTTAGCGTAAAATTATACACCTCTACCTTTTGAGAGACATCGGAATTCAAACCTACAACATTCAGGCACAGAATAGTTAGGAATACAGAAGTGAAATAGCCGGCAGGACGGCGAACTCAGTCGCACACGCCAGCAAAATGGCTTCCCTGGCCAGCAACATGGAGGAAACGCCTGCCGCCAATCAGCGTAAGGCGGCTGCCCTGCTAGCTGGTAGCCAGGCCAATAGGGAATTTACTGTAACATGCAGGAGCCAAACAGACACAGGGCTGGTATCACAACACCCGGCAGCCAATAAGCGGTGAAGTTCGCCCGTATCAAACGAGCCACCACGTCATTTCACGTCTGTATTACTATTTTGTCTGTGGTTCAGGGCTGTAGCTTTACATAACCTGACACCCGATCAATAATATATAAAATGAAAATGAAGGATTTACTTCCTTAAACTACTCATGGTACTGGTGTTACTTAGCATTACGATGTCTTGTAACAACATGTTTCATGTTTGTGACGAAACTTATTTTATTGTTACTTTACAGTTTCAATTGGAAAATAATTCTAAATTTGATTTCATAGAGATCATGTCATTACTACTACTTAGCCTTAGTTACCAACAGAATTTAATGTTAATTTTAATTGCTTCCTTTCGATAGTTGCCGTAAAAAATGTTATAAGGAGCTAAATGCAAACAAATCAGTTTCTGTAAATTTTTAATACCAATATTCAACTTAAAATGTTTTAATAAAGTAAGTTCTCATTGCCTTAGCACAACCTTAAACATAAAATACGCAGCATGCACCAATTCCCTGAACCGTTAACAGACGAATTTGCATTTATTTTTATTGGCTTCTGCTTTTAAAATTGTAACAAATGTTGCTGTCGTCAATTAAAAGTCTCACGCTAACACACTAAAATAAAGATACTCCGACCTTAAACTAACGTAGTCCTTAGTATAGGCTGTTCACTATAAATTTAGCACTGAGCAGAACATGTAATTAGTTAAAATATGTTTTACTGGGCCAATAGATGTTGACTTTCAAGAGTGTTAAAATGTTTACACTGTTTTTTTTTTTTTTTTTTTTTAAGTTAGTTATATAGAAGTTTTCATATTTAAAATAGGAAAGATGGCTGCGAAGTGGCTGAAAGAAAACTATATTCAGTGCGCACTTGATCGTGAACGGCCTTTTATCCCGTGTGAGTGGCGGTTTCCTGCAGAAAACATTCAGATTCCGTACCGTGAAATAACCATCAATATTTGTTTTTCACTCCAGTAGAAACATTTAAACGACATGGTTGGGTTTTGTAACAAGAGACGCGGAAGACGTGATCATTCCAAAAATTGCGAAAGTCAAAGTGATTAACTAGACAGCGAGGAAAACATGGCAAAAGCGACATCTTTACGTCGGTGTATCCGTATTTAGCGCAAGCATGCGCAAACACAGACACTTAAAAGTTCGGGAACATGGCTGACGTAGAAGGTAGAGTGTTTGCTCGAGCAATCCTCCAACTATGATCTTCGTTCACATTCCATGCTCTACCTTCGTGTTCTCTACAACTGTCACACCTCCGTAAATACTCGGCGGTTTCCTCGCTGTTTGCCCAACAATTGTGCTGTTTAACGCCTCGTAAATTTTTTTACGAGTTATGTTCGCTGTCTCCGGGGTTTGGTTGCGTCTGTGCTGAATTATGTAAAACGAGCGGTTTGGAATGCGAAAAGCTGGCGATTACGCAGTGATAAGTTTCTCACTCAGTATAAACATTGTCTACAAAGCAATCTCTCCCGAAGACGTTCCTAGCTGTTAACGTGAAAAGTTTTATCTCTTCTACTCCTCTAGCGTTAGCGGAACTAGCTGCAACCATATAATTGTCAGTACTGTAGCTAAATAGCGTGCGTACACAGTAAATATATCGTACATTTTCAAGAAAAAGCTTGTATACTAATGTCAGAATATTTCTCAGTCTAGGCACTGCCACAAAGATGACGCGTGTCATTAAAATGGTCAAAATGTTCTAAATACCTTTGGGGACTAGTGGGATACATTTTATGAGCAGAGTGTTTGATATGAAAAAAAAAAAAAAAACTTCCCACGGCCTGTCACATTTATTCACTTAGTTTTGACGTCCGTCAGGGCTTCGCCTCTAACATTATTGAGCCCGATGTGACTCCCGTCATGTAGGCCTATATAGTTATGTAGTGTGCCAAGGTCGAATGAAACATAACCTTTGTGCGATGTACCTTTTCACTTGCTGAGATGAAGTTGTTTTAAAAGTGTCAAGTAATTAATTTAGTCTCAACCTGTGCCTCAAGTTGCCTGTCTTATTTTCCACTGAAGCTTTATTGCTTTTAGGTTAAGTGTGTGTTTTGTTTACACTTGCTACGTTATACGATACGTTGCTACTTGCAACACCAACGTTACAGTTTAAAGAAAAAAGGTTGTGCTTAGGGTATAAGGGATTAATTATCATTGTTTAGTATTTAATCTCAATTCATTTACTGTTGAATTATAATTGCAACGAGTCGTCAAGTACAGCAGAAGTGGCAAGCTTGGGGCGAGAGAACCAGGGAATCACCGCACTGTGAAGAGAGAACCGGGGAATCACCACACTGTGATGAGAGAAACGGGGAATCACGGGACTTAGGGGGATGGATTGAGGTGGTAGCGTCGAGGAGAGAGGTAGAACTTCGTCGGTTGCTTGAACTTCGGTCGGTAGGCGTGTGGGACGCCTTTAAGAGCCCACATAAGAGTGTATTGACAAAGAAATAAAACTGTTTAGATTTCCGCGAGTGACTTCAGGGCTAGAGCCACGCGGGCGACGTCACACCCTGAGAAAGAGACTAGCCGGGTCTCCATGCCCGTAATCCATGGAGTGGCGCCCTAAACCATGACCGTCTAATATATCTCTCGCTAACCCTGGTAACAGTTTAGAGGGTTTACTAACGCCCCCCGATTTTGTAAGACTCAGTAAGGGACAGCTTACAAACTATTTAAACCTATAGAAGGACATAAACATACATGCCCGTGCGAGGATTCGAATCCAGTATCTCTCGCACCGTAGGCCGACGTGCTACCAACCACGCTACAGAGGCCGGCACGACATGTAACATTTTACAATATATTTCGTACTAAAAAAAATCTTGGAAACTGGTTGCTGAGAAATATATATTTTTGTAATTTCAAATAATTGTTGTAAAATTTATAAGAATTTATTATTTGCATTTGTAATTTCCTGCAAAGAAAATAAAATGTTTTGTAAGCTTAAAAAAAGTATTTTAAAGGTACAAGAACTATTTTTTACCACGCATAGCCCACAGCTATACAGATAACCTGAAGTTTAAATTGATCGGAAATAAACATGTGGAGTATTTGATTGCAACTTTTCCTCATGAATTAAGTTAACCGTAGTCTTAATAATATAGTATTAAAAATAAATTTGATTCTTTATGAAACTAAGCTTTGTTTGTATGTGCACAACAAAGTGCATTTTCAGAAATTTCGTATTTATTAGTTGCAGGCTATGGATTTGGCCAGTTTAGGTCCTATAAAGCGATAGACTACTTTCTTATAGCTTAGTCGATACATAGTACTAAACTTGAATTCCTAAAGAAAAAGCGCGTTTGTCATAAAAACTAAAAACTCTGAATTACGCGGAATAATTCCATTGTAATTTCTGATTCTTGATAAAATGTTGCCGAAATTCGCATGCATTAATCATTTAATGAAGTAATATAGCTATGTAAGTCTTAATAAATGTCATAATTCATTTATAATTTACTAAGTTTTTGATTTTTTTTTCAAATACAAAAAAAATTGCTGCTAAATGAAGTAATTCGCCAAAACTGTATTCTTTTTTTCTTGTTCTGAAAAAAAAAACTAAGTTAAAATTGTTTGCATCAAATGTGAGAGAAGGTTTTACTATATCTGCCCTCGTTTAACCTACATATGCCGATGCCGAAATTTTTACCAAAACAGCTTTCTATTCAAGTGAGAGAGATTTTGGTCAGCGCTTAACATCGAGGTCTTAAGCGCTGGTGAGGGATGACATGATGTGAGTATAGAGCAGCGCCGGAATGGAATGGCGGAGGAAACGAGAGATCCCCGAGAAAACCCGCCTACCAACGGTATCGTCCGGCACGATTCCCACATGCGAAAATCCGGGGACTGAAACCCGCTGAGAATCGAATCCGGATCGCTTTGGTGGGAGGCGAGAGGGTCTAATCCCTCAACCACAGCGACCCCCTTTCTATTAAGTATTGATTATTTTTTTGCAGAAGTAGATTTTCCGTGCCAAGATTAGGTGATGGTAATATGTTCGCAGACTTTATATATATATATATATATATATATTATATATATATATATATATATATATATATATATATATATATATATATATATATATATGTGTGTGTGTGTGTGTGTTTATGTATGTATACATTTGACTGACTTACTGATTGATATATCAAACCACATCCCAAACCACTGGTTCTGTATACGTGAAACTGTTTCAATTAATCTTCGATACTTTGCGAGTTATTCGAGACAGAACTGATTTTTCGGTGTTTGCTTCGAACGTATAAATAATATCCACAAGTAATTATTTAAGGATATTTCGAAGTTCGAGTCCTAAAGAGCGAAAAGGAGAGACATGTTTTCCTTAATGTCTAAGATATATCTAATTATTTTTCCCCAGAATTTGTTCTCTTTGGAACTAATAAGACGTGAAATAAGTTTTCGATTAAACCTCGGTATTTATTTAACCATTCGATATAAGTATTTTTTTTTTCCTTAAAAACGAGGATTACGTAAATATCCGAAAAGTAAATTAAGAATGTTCCAAAATTAGACACTAATGAGTGAAAAGGGGAGAAATGTGTTTTCTATTAATTGTACATAATGATCGAACTATCGTAATTTTCAGCTCAAATAGATCTTGCACAAATTTCTATGATGCGATTTCAGGATTTTTAAATTTTCATTATTGGCGCATCTCAGTCTGAGTGGGCCAAAGGTACTATAGTGCTTCGCTCGTGATTCGCAAAGATGGTGGAACATTATGAGAATATTTTCTGCTGGCATCACTCGCCTCCCACCAAGGCGATCCGGTGTCGATTCTCGGCGGGGTCGGTCCCCACATTTTCGCATGAAGGAATCGTGCCGGACGATGCCGCTGGTCGGCGGTTTTTCTCGGGGATCTCCCGTTTCCCCTTCCCCCACTCCATACTCACATCATGTCACCCCTAACCAGCGTTAAGGACATTGATTCCGAGTGAATGGTATATAATATAGTGCTAAAAGCATTAATTCAGAACCGTAGGTTTCTCGAAGCCAATTTGCAAAAATCAAAAAACAACTATACTAGACAATGCTTATGTCAACTTTCTGAGCGAAAGTTTTTTCGATTAACATATATCTGCAGAACAATCTTTGACGCCGAAATTGCATACATTTTTTTGCGGCGCTAGATATCACGCTTAACAAATGCACCATTCTGGATAAAGCTTTGTTCATAAAGTTGGCAAATATAATAATAAAGGATTGCTGTTTTGTAGTTTTTTTATATTGACTTTGAAAAAATGTAGCTCTCAATTGAAGAATTCAGCGCGTATTTACCCACCACGCCCTCTTAAGAGAGCGAAAATTAAACAATAGCAATCCTAGACAATAGTTTTAGCCAACGTTTTAAACAAAATTGTTCCCAGTGTTACGAACTTCTGAGGCACTATCTCTGACGCCGGAACCTCGTGCATTTAACGCGGCGCAAGAGATCACGCGTAACGAATTAGTAATTGAGGATAATTATTTACTTATAAAGTTGGCAAATACCATTATCTAGAATTGTCATTGAGTATTTTATCCATATTGGCTTCGAAAAAGGCGTAGAAATCAATTGATATTTTCAGCGTTTATTTATCTACAACGCACTCTTAAGGTTGGTTTACAATTGAATAACATAAGCCAGAACATATACCATAACAGAAGAAACTGTGCATGATCAGATGCCTTGTGCAAAATCAGTCCACAATTGGATTCTTACTAATATGTTTAGCCAATGGCATTTTTTCGACTAATATAAAATATCCCTTGCTGTATAAAATTCAACCGAAGGTCATTGAAACAAATTTTGAAGTGGAATCGTATTTGGAAATAAAAGGAAATACAGAAACAAAGTTTCCATAGACTGCACTGAGTAAAACATAATGTACAGAAGGTATATAAACAACATTTTTAACATTTAAATTTCTTATTCTAGCTTTGCTTTGTTCTCGTCTTAGAGTAAATATATTACCTCTATGGGTCTTGTGTATTTTGGGAGGTTAAACCAATATGGCGGACAATCACAAACTCATTTGCTGTGATTGGTTGCAGTACTATGCGTACGCACAAGAAATGAAATATTACAATTTCTTATGTCAGAAACTCTACGCACACGACTACATTTTAGTGTTGTGAATCGGTAGGTAAGAATACATTGAGGTTAGTTCTTGTGCGAACGACCTATGTTCTATGCTTACTGTTATGTTATCAATTGTGAACCCACCTTTACCCTGCGCGTGTCGGTAGCACGTCCTTGGGCATACAATGTGCGACCGTGTCATAAGTGCCGTAACGCCCCTCCCCCAACCACGGTGTCGCTGTGGTCGATGTTAAGTAGGGCAAAGCGATAAGCGTCGTCATAAATACCAAGCGCAGTTCCCCGCTCAGCCGGGGTCAGAGGGGAACTAATACTTTACAGCGAGCGAGCAGAATGTATTGTGAAACTAAACACTCGTAAATATTTCCCTTTCATGGCGGCTTCACCACTGCAGAGAGCCCTCTGTCTGAAGAATGGCACCTTTGTTCGGCTACGCGTTTCCCTAGGGAGACAACGAGGCCTCGGGAACTTCATCAGCTACACAATGCCGTGCTTACAACACGATGTCGCGCACTCTAGCTTCGCTAATTTGTTCATTCGTCAAGCACGGCTCCACTCGATTTATAGTCGCTTTGTCGCCCTTTCGTCTCGGATAAGTATATGCAAATTTCATTCTCGCACTGTTCTTGTGAACACACGCACGGATCTATAGAAGAGTTTTAAAGAGAGGATGAAGGGGGGATTAAAAAATATTTATTAATAAATATGGTGAAAAACCACGAAAATATTTTCTGTCAGCGTATTATCGAAATCAGTGTAGCATCGTGGGCTATGGATGTCTGTACGACGGTTATGTGGCAAAGTTTAGTTGTTTACAGACGAGTTACAGACGTTCAGTCGTAGAGCACCAGAGCTATCATTGGCCCTGTGAAATAGGCTCTCACCAATGACGAAAGAAAAGTGTCAGAAATGAATACATTACTTAAGCCAAGCAGTCAACTTTCACTGGTACAAATAACCTTCCCTATATTCTATGTAGTAATATTAATTAAAAATTCTTGTACATAGTCTACATTCTAACCAATATTCACTTTTATTACTGAGCGAACTTTTCAGGCACTACTAAGCTAATGTTTACACAAATTTTATTAGAGTAGAGTAAATGCCTATTAATTAACAGTTTATTTATCAATTAATTTTTATGTACTGTGGGTGTAGGGGCTGGCGGTCGCTACACTACTCCCCTTCCCGAAGGTTTTACAATCGTTCCGGAATGCTGTAAACTGGGTTTCTGGGTTTACTTTGCGCCAGGATTGGTAACTTTGCACTGTCATAAATATTCGTTGTAGGATACTTTTGAAAGGAAACTTTGTTGGTGGCTAGGTGTTTAAAAATATTGATATTCTCAGGTACACTAACATTTCGCTATTGCGTAGGAGAAATTATTTTCTGTGGGGAAGGTATGCCAATTTTGGGTACATACAATAAAAGAGGTTAATCTGTACTACTGTACATCACAGTTACGAACGCCACATTTTTTAAATCATGTTTCTAGAAAGTGGGCCGTGAAAACAGGTGTACGAAGCCTGCTTTCTAAGGAATCTATCTATAGAACATTACAGCTGCGCCCAAATTAATAAGTGTTTCTTGTAAGAAAATGGTCAAAGTATGGCCTTTGAAACTGATATGTACTTTACAACTGGAACACTGACGTAGTTAGTAACTTCAATATATGCCTGTAATTTAAACTATTTAAGCTTATTACTTGTTAGTAAAAATTGAATTTAAAATAAAAAAACGCATATAACGACTTTTTCAAAAAGAAAAAAAAAGTTCTAATTTATTGTTGACCCTTATGATATGCTTCGGGGGACTACTAAGTAAAAAAAAATAGTTAGTTAAAATTAGTGTAATTGAAAGAGAATAGAACAAAACAATCCCAAATATAAAAGTTACATATCAATCCAAAAATGGTAATTTATTATTTGGGTTTAGTTTTTGTATATATATATATATATATATATATATATATATATATATATATATATATATATATATATATATATATATATATATGTGTGTGTATATATGTATGTGTGTGTGTGTTTACACACACTCGTAAGTTTTCTTGCAGTTGCCTTACTTTATTTCAAGTTTGCTAATTTACGTGTGTTAGTTAAACATTTGGTTGCAAGGAACGACTATACTGAATTATAGACACTAAGTGCATGTGCACAGCGTCAGACCCAGGTCACTATATCATTGCCCAGGACCTTCGGATTCACAAACATGTACCAAAATTCAAGTCGATTGAATAAATAAAATATAAAAGCGTACTAAATATTTCATTATACGTCTATGAAATTCTCACACCAGTTCGAAAAAGAGTTCATAAATTGTATACAGCTGGACAGTTTTTCACCAAGTGCAGATAAGAATCATTCTCTTGAAACTAAGCTTTCAATTTAAAAAATAACAAAATAGCATTGAAATCGGCCCATTCGATTGGGAGCTACGAAGCCACAGACAGACATATAGACAAATCGTCAAACGTATAGGATCAACCTACCCTATGTCGTGATACTATGGCTTCGAACTCCAGTAACAGAAATATATTAAATATTTTAATGTGATCTTATATTTGATACATTGGTCGCTTATTGTCGAAACTACACATGCCTGCTGTCTGCTGGTAACCTGGTGAACTCTGTGTACAGTTCCTTCACAGTTCTGTGAAGCTTGCAAAGTTGTTTATCACGATATTAAGATATATGGTCGGTGTACCCTATAACACCCCTCATTTTCGTCGGGTGAAGTATAGGGAAGTGTGGAGAGTTTTGGTCGTCGCTTTAAAGTGAGATTTATATCTCTGGCGAGGGTGATGCGAGTATGCATAAGCGAAGAGATGATGGGGTGTGGAATCCCCAAGATCACCCGCCGACATGCGGCATCATCTGGGTCAACCTTTCCCCTCCTCCCCGATCGAGCCTTGATCTCCTTGGTGGGAGGCAAGCGCCCTAGCCACTGCGCCAACCGTGGCCGCTAAAAGGACGGACACTTGAGTACAATTAATACAAGTCGTTTGCTTATTTTCGTTTGTTTCCTTCTTTGCTCTGTCTATGTTCACATGCACTCGTGTTGTGATTTGTGTTATCATCGTTTGCCTCGTCGGTTTTGTCGCCAATTTTCATACACGTTATTTTGTTGTTTTATTTTATTGGTTTTTTTAGTCGCCTTTCTTCATACAATGAGCGTACGCCCTTCCGGAATTAATGTGTGGTGTTGTTCTTCTATTTGTTTTTTTTTTTCTTTTTGCTTTATCGTAGGGATTTTCTGTAACAAGAGTGGCGTGTATAAAATAACTGGTCACTTTACAAGTCATCTAATATAAGAGAAGTCAGGTGGTTCGCCAAAGATATTGTCATTTCCTCCGACGTAGAACTGAAGAATATCTGATAGTTATATAACGCATGTTTTGGACTGGCACAAATCTTCTGGAAGTAATTCGCAATTGACAATTGTACGCGAATGTGCACTTTATCCGTTGCGTTTACTCGTACTGTGTGTGTTTCGCGTGTTTCCTACCTGTATAGTTCCACATTTTCTAAGTACTTGCAAATTTTTCGAAAACGGTTCACTTGAGGGCGTCGCGGCAAGGCGACCTTTCCTGTTCATTTGAGCCTCCTGGTAAAACTGGGTCATTTAATAGAAAAAATACAATTGCAAGAAATTCTACGAAAAAAAAACTTATCTAATGAAGGTGAAACCATTTTTACACAGGTTGCAGATGTTGCATTATAAAACCGCAACGTGAAGTCAAGTTGTTTATTCCCGCTTACGTTTGGTTATTTTTTTTAACATATGTTGATTTTAAATTTAAGTTTTCAACCACGAATTTCTCCTTTAAGGTTTGCACCAATCAAACTCTTTCATTATACAGTTTTACCTCAGTTTTTATAAGGAATCTTCTCGAAAAGTTTGTAACGTACTTTCATTAACAGCTTGTATGATTATAGCGCACAATTCTCACCCCTATTGCTTGCCTTTTTCATTGCCTTCAACGTATAAAAAAGCGTCACTCAAAGACTTCTCTTCAGGGCGTTCAAGTGGAGAGAAATCGTAATTTTATATTTATATGAAATGGTTTTAGTTTTGTAGACGTTACTTGGGAGTATATTTTCCTCTTACAAAAAAAATAATAATTACTCAGCCAGTTTTCACATAATAGCACTACGAAGTCAAAATGTGCATTTTTTTTTTGTTCCTACAAGCCGCAAAAACCAAAGGACATAATTAAATGAAAAAACAACCACATTGAAATACGCCACGGGCTACTGCTCGACATGTTTTCAAATCCATTACAAAATACTTTTGTATTTTAAAAACCGTTCTGAAATTTTGAATTTTTTTGCCAATAGGATGGGGCACTCACAGTGGTTCGATAACTGTCACGTACTCCACACAGCGATGAGAGAAAACTATAGATGGAACGTTATCAGCCTATGCTGAGGCCAAGCTGACTTTTTTTTTATTCACATAACAATACGGCGGAGTGCAATCGGCTGTACCTGCCCAAGATTAGATAATCATAAAGATACTTACAGGAACATATTACTGCACTTCGAAACAACCCCGCCATATTTGCTATCTGTATACACAAAGCGGGCTAGCCTCAGTATATGTTGCTAACGCTCCATCTGTAATTTCCTCTCACATCTGCAGGCAGCTGTTCCTGCGGGTGAATTGAGAAATGAAGTTATGGTTGGTCAGTGCACAGCCACGTTATGAACGGTAACCAACAACGTTTTTCTTGTTTCAATTTGGTAGATGGTCTCCTACCCCATCCGTCTCAAGGCCACACACCCTTCGCCAAATAACTTACACCATGCTCCATCTGTATGGTTCTCTAATGTCTGACTTTATAACAAGCAAAAAATTAAACCGGCAGTGACTTGTGTAACGATGACGAGAAAGATACAGTCACTGACCTGTCTATGCCATCTGAACTTCGCGCCGCGGCTATCGCGCGTAACGGATGTATTATCCTCTTTATTTATAATCCAGGCCAAGGATGTTGTTAACGTGTTTTCTTCGCGCGCTCAAGTCGAGGCAGTGGAGACATTGATGGAATACGAACCTGAAAGTCGTCTCTATTATGAAACGTAAGGAAGCTGCCTGAGAATGTAAGCTAAACACATTTTGATCTACAACTATCTTTTCCTTGCGTTTAATCTTTACTACACGTCACACAATGTTGCAAGTTATGCCATTGATTCCACATGGAATAGGCTAAATATACGGATCGAATGTTATTTTTTTCCCTCCTTTCCCAACAATTGTTACTGAGAAAATGTATTTGCTAAATTTGTGTTTTAATAGTATTCATTGTTTCCACTGCTGTGATATTGTTGTAAATAATGACGTAACACTCTGAAAAACTCTTGTCATTGTATAAAAATTTTCGCAGAGAATAGATGCCACGTTTGGTTTTAGTCATATCGTATATTATAACAGGAGTAAGTACATAGAGGACGCGGCAAAAAAGGCATTTTAAGGGCTTCGGCGCTTTATCCTTGAGGACATCCAAGTTGGGAAAAATCGTAATCTTTTATTTGTATGAAATAATGTTAGTTTTGTAGACGTTATTTGAGAGAACATTTTCCTCTTACAAAAATATTTAGCTCAACCAGTTTTCCCATGATGGCATTTCAAAGTCAAATTTGCACGTTTTTAGTTTTTAAAAGCCGTAAATACCAATGAACATAAATTAATTTAAAAAATCACACTGAAACTACATGTCACGGGCTACTGCTTAACATGTTTTAAAATCCGTTACAAAATATATTTGTATTTATAAAATCGATAAAAGACGATAAAAATACATTACAGAGGATAATGTACGTGAGTATTGGTGGGCACCACACCGGGATGGGTTCCTCGGCCTCTGGTGCTAGCTTTACGCTTCCATGACCCCTCAGCACAAAAATTTCTCACATCCAAGTCAACCTGCAGCCTCCTCGTGGCGCCACCGGATCTTAGAACCGATGCAGGCTCTGGCGTGCGGGCCCTATGCATCTCGGCTCCTCAGAGTTGAGAAAGGGGTATTTGCCTTGATGGATTCTCCGATAGATGGCAACAACGAGAAAACACTAGGTGGGGCGTTAAACTACCTAGCGCTCAGGCTGTTGGGGCCCAAAAGCCCAGATCTCCAAGTGGGAGACTAGGGTAATGGAAATGGACGAACCGGATGCAGTCTGGGGAAACAGGTCACACGACCGAGCCGTACGGCTGTAAGGGTGGTCCCCCCCCCCCCCAACCCCGGTGGGTTCCCCGTTGAAAGGTGTACCCTGTGTGATCTGAAGTACCCAGACGGTCCGGCTGGAAAACCCACAAATGCCATGGAAATTAGGTAGTACTACGGGCGATCAGGTTAGCCCCACAGCATGGTTATCTGCCGTGTCTGGTCTGGGTTGGATTAGTAGTGGTGGTGGTTACCTATATGCTGGGCAGGCCTGGAGGGGACCCTTCCCCTGAGAAAGGCCGACGAGTGGCTGCGTAAGTGTCCGAGAGCAGTCCCGGTGAGTCTGTTAGTGGTAAGATGGGCCCCGACTCAAACCAAGAGGTGACTGAGCTGAGGATCTCAGTCGGGGGGCAGGCCAATGGGCGAGAACCAGGGATGGGTGGCCCTTGGCTCTCTCGCTAGTCCCTGTCCTCCTTTGGAAGGTGTATGAAGGCTCAGTTCAGTGTTCCGTCAAAGGGTTCGGGCAGTTCCACCTGGCTGTTAGTTAAAGTTCACTGCGTAGCAGAGCGTGATCTCTCTCCTCGCCCAAGGGGGCCGGGCGCTGGTATGGCTAAGGCTAAGAGGCACCATCAACAAAGAAAACCGTGAGTAACTGCGGGTTAAATAGATTGTATCGGTAAGGGGTGTAAAATGACCGTTTGCAGAGCTTTCATGATGTTACATGCATTGGTTTGTTTTTCACTACAAAATTAAATTATTTCTCTCTTTGTCAAGCCTAGTTTAAGGGGTATTATTTCCTAAATAAATAAGGTTAAAATGAACTTGAAATTATTCATTTCGTAATAGACATAAAATACAAGCATTGGAGAGTCATTATTTTTTTAGATAATATTTTTAATACATATTTTAACACTTGAAACGAAATTTACATAATAATTTTGCAGCAGTTACAGAAAGAATAAGAAAAAATATTCAATTATAATACTGCATTATCTTGCTAGATTAAATTACGAAGAATTATTTGTCACATTCGGTTTCTAAAAAACAGTTGTTTAAAACCGTTTACTAACGCTTTTTACATGAATATGTAAATGTATTTTTTCATATGTTTTGTTATGTAATTTCATTAACAAATTTCTAGACACTTTAACCTACGATTTGGGGCAGGAATACTGCAACATGGCTTACCGTTACATTTAAATGAATTTTGTAAGCAATAGTATTTCAGTTTGTCAAACTGGTTCACGAAATGTAGACACAAAATCAAATGTATGTAAATATGGGTTGGTTTGACAAATAGTTCCCTGCGATAGCAGCGCGATTAGCGGTAAAATCTTTTTCTGCGACAAACTTTTCCTTAAGAGAACACATTTTCTTTCTAACCTGCCGTACAGTTAACTTTAGGCTGTGTCTCTAATAGCCCAAAGAGAACTCTCTCGCGCCCTCTTGACGTCCCAGAGTATACTCTCTGCTGTCCCAAATTCGAGGGAAAGTGTGCGAAAGGGAGAGTGAGCCAGAGTGAGCCACGATACCTCCCTCGCTGCACCCTCTAGCTCACTCTGCGGGAGCTCCAGTCTACCTGGCTGCAGTCATGGAGTACCTAGCTGCAGAAAGTGCTCGAGCTGGCGGGGAATGCCACACGTGACAACAAGAAGACGAGAATCATCCCACGTCACCTGCAGCTCGCCATCCGTAATGACGAGGAGTTGAACAAGTTTCTGTCTGGTGTGACTATCGCCCAGGGTGACGTCCTGCAAAACATCCAGGCATTGTTGCTGCCCTAGATGACAGAGAAAAAAGCCTAAAGGGCAACACCTTTGCTCGAGCACTTCTGCAGCTAGGTACTCCATGACTCTATGACTTTGTTTTCATTCAGAATCGAGAGAAACACGATGTCTCTGTGCACGGCGTAGTTTTTTAAGTGTCAATGGGATGGCTAGTTTTTTATGTAAGTAGAAAATAATTTATAAGTAAATGGTAATATGCTCATTGCAGTCATACACAAATAATCCTCTTTGATTATTTTATGTTACAGGGCTTACTAGTTAATAATTTCGGTAACAGATTAACCACACAAAAATGTTATAAAAGTAATAAAACAATAACCTCAGGAATATTTCAAATAGTTTTTCGCTAGGTTGTAGTGCATCGAGGGTGCATCCGAGGGTGGCTATCTCAATTTGATTGAAGAATGAACCAGAGTGGGCGAGAGTGAGAGTGTAGAGTGAGAGTGTACACACTATATATTTGAGACGCGGCCTTAGTCTGGCATATTCGCCGATGATGAACGAATGCCCAAGAGCATTTCCGAGGAGCGAGGAAGTTAACGCGACCCAGACGCTCATGAGCAGCTGGCATCTCAGCACTCTGGACCATCCGTGGTGTGTGGCGCCCGAGGGCAGGTGCCGCCCGCGCGCTCTTGTAAACACACACGCATCACTCATCACCTCCCCGCCCTTCCATCTTGCAGGAGGAAGTGGGAGGGGACCAGGCGCCAGGCCTGCACCTCTCCGTGCCCCTCTCCTTCAATGTACGCTCTAGTGCAGCTGGAACTAACCGCCGTGATGCTCGCTGCTCACTGCCAACTATACTATCGGCTATTCATGCTTAAGAGAACAATTTAAACCTTGTTTATTTTCAGCCAAGTTATGTCCTTCCGCAGGGGCGGATTCAGCTCTTGGATGAGGGGGGGGGGGAATCCTTAACGAGTAGATATACCCACACCCCAAGTAAAAAAACGGGAGGTCGGTGGGACCCTCCCCCATAAATATTTTGATTTCTATGTTCAAAATGGTGCTATTTAAGGCATTTTCCAACAAAAATTTAATATACAAATTTAAAGAAGTGTTATATTTTAAGTACAACAAACTTTTTATATGATAAAGGGAATGGGACTGGCCCATAAACGTAGACGTAGTGTTTTACAGTTCTCAAGATTTAATATGTGTGTTCAACAAATATTGTTTTACGTGTGTGTATGTTTGTGTGTGTTGGTGCGTGCTTGTGTGTGTGTCTTGTATGCGTTTGTAAGGTATATGCTCCTATAAAATTAATCCGATTGCTATGAAAGTTTGGTGAGTTGCTGTGCGTGCGCCGACACAGGTTTCTAACTAATATTCTATGAAGGGGAGAAGGGGGTGGCATTGGGCAAGGAGGCAGAACGGAGTAGTCAAACATATAACTGAAAAATGTTCTTATTTAGAATGTTTCAAAAACGTTCACAAATGCCCTTCACATTATTTTGTACCATCGAGAATTTTCAACTATGTTTTGTTGAAAATTTTATTTATTTATTTATTTATTTAGAAAATTACATATATTTTTTCCTTACTCTATGACTTCCAATATCATTATCAGTATTAATATTCTTATTTATATTAATTTTGACGTGCCAGAAATTTGTTATCAAAAAAGTTGTGAAATATTTTGTGTCTTAAAAATTATGGAAAATGAAAATACATATTTTTACGAATTACGCAAGATTTTCTTGGAATATTTAGATTGAATTATGTAACTCAAAAACGCTTTATTTATATTCAGTGAAATAAGAGCATGGGATACGCTCATCTATTAAATTTGTTTTAAAAATTTCTTTTGAAACTTAATACAGTACATAAATTAATATATTTACATATATTATACCATGGATGACATTGTATATACCTTATGTTCAAAGTCCTCTGAAAGAAAAGAAGAACACCTGGCAATTAGTACCGCCTACAAACAGATATTCGTTCCACTTCCACAATCAAAAACATTGTGCTCGACGTTAAACCAAGAACAGTAAAAAACTGAAAACCCAAAACTGTGTGTACAAAATAATTTGTCAGTATCGGAACATTTATATTGGAGAAACTGATAGACTTCTCACCACGCGCATAAATAAACACTAAAAGTACTAATAAAGGTGAAACTGAAAAACACATACTCTCTAAACACGCTTGGGAAAACAGTCACACAAAGTTGTGCAAAAATGCAACTTCAATTACTCTGGAAGTAAACAGACAAAAAAACAGCATTCATGTCAGTAACAGTAATGTCTTCCAACAAGTATAAAACTGAAGAATATATGGACGCCTTTAGTTAAAAAAGAAACTGTTTTTAAGTAGCTACAAAAATTTTAACAAACAAAAATTGATTAATTGTATTTTAGGGTCTTCGGGATTGTTGGTATACAAAGTGTGGAGTTATGGGCAGAATTAAGCAAAAAAATACAAACTACAAAAACCAACCCCAAAACATGGCCACGCCTTAGCAGTTTTCACGCCATGTATCGCAAGAAACCAATCGAAACGCTTAACTCCAAGACCTCGTGCGTTGATGTGCTAGGTTTGCCGGAGAAGTAGTGTGACGTCACATATGAATCGTTCGCCAGCGAAACTTTTATGGACCGTGGTGCACAAAGGAATTAGTGGACATTAATACGCGTTGTAACGGAACACGGCTGGGTGCTGTGGCAGGTCTGTGCCGAAAGGTAGTCTAGGGCGTTGAAGAGGGGCTACGGGGAAAGGGGGGGGGGAGAGTCGCACCCTAAAAGTAAACCAGAGATGGTAATTTATGTCTCCACCCCCTCGTTTTCCCAGACTTACGTTTGCATGTCAGAATGATATCGGTTTGTTTGTAGGGTAAAATGTAGGTAAATGCCGTTCACGATAAAGTGAGCACTGCATAAAGTTTTCTTTAAGCCGTTTTGCAGTTATCTTAACTATTTTTAATATGAAATCTTCCACGTAACTAAAATACAGTGTATAAGTTTCAACATTCTCAAAAGTGAATATATATTGGCCCAATATAACATATTTTAAATTTAATTACAAGTTCTGCAGAGTGCTCAGTTTACAGCAAAGAGCCTATAGGTAAGTGGGTATTACGTTTCGCCAATAGCGATATCATTAAAGACGGTGACAGAGACAGTCAACTTAGTACAACGACAGTAGCTGGGAGAGGAGGCGGCCATGACCTTTTAGGGCGTTCACGTGGCAAAAATTCATAACTTTATATTTGCTTGGTATAGTGTTAGTTTTATAGACGTTACTTGTGACTACATTTTATACTTGTAGAAATTTTTTAGCTCTCATAGTTTTCCCACAGCGGCATGTCAAAGTCAGAATTTGTAAGTTACAGGAACATAGGTTTAACAAAAACCAAGTTACTTAATCAAATGAAATAATTTACACTGAAATTAGATAATTTGGGCTATATGCTAAAAGATTTAAAAACATACAATGTAATTAATTTGTACTTTTTTAAAAAAATCCGAAAATGACGAACATTTACCTCATTTATATAAAATTTTAAAAAAGACAAAATTACTTTGTTGTGGGTTTTTTAATTTTTTAGCATAGTGCCCATAATATCAAATTTCAGTGTAAATTATTTCATTTAAGTAAGTAACTTGGTTTTTGTTAAACCTATGTTCCTCTAACTTGCAAATACTGACATTGGCATGCCGCTGTGGGAATACTATGAGAGTTAAAAATCTTTACAAGTGGGAAATGCAGACACAAGTAACGTCTATAAAACTAAAACTATGCCAAGCAAATATAAAATTATGAATTTTTGCCGCGTTAAACCCTTAAGGAACTATCCCAGCATTCAATTAGAGCTATTTCAAGAAATCATGGGTGAACGTGTCAAATCGCATTACAAGAGAGTAGGGCTTAACTTTCTTTTGAGTAATTCGCCCTCCTTATAGAAGTCAATCAAAATTTATCCCCTCCTTTTTTTTTTCTCACTAAACCCACAGAATAGCTGTCACGTCCCAGGGTGGAAGGAGGGTGTCGTGTGCACACCGGAAGCAGCGGGAAGAGGGCCGGTGAGGAATATATAAGTGGTTCACGATAATGTGAGTACTTTTAACAACTTTCGTGTCTAGAATAATAATTTAAAAATATTACGTCTTAATGTCAATTCAGACTTTAACTTTTGACTACAGTAAAATCTACGTACTTAGGTTTTTACATAAGCGAATGTCTTTGTTTATATTAAAAAGGGGCAGGTAACCATTCATTAGCTGGATGTAAAAAGATAAGTATGGTTTTAAAAGTGTTCTTTTATCCTGAGCCACGTGGCTGGCGGTGGGTGGTGCCTAGTTTCCCATCTGCCCTGTAGACTGCGTGTACCAGCAAGCTGCGTACAAAGACGTGGCTTTGTTTCTGCTGCCGTCTCGGTCTGCTGAGGTTGCCTGCCAATCGTGACGTAGGATAAACAACCTCTCTATTTACTTTTATGTGCAATCACTGATGAGCGTCTTTTAAGACACTTGGCGAGGAAATGGAGAAGTTCGTGCTGAGGAATCTCACTAACATTCGCTTGAAGTATCTAGTACTGCTGTAGTTAAGTAAACGCTGGTGAGGAGTGGCATTATATGAGTGTGAAGCAGCGCCGGAATGGAGGGGCGGGGGAAACGGGAGATACCCAAGAAAACTCGCCGACCAGCGGTATCGTCGGACACGATTCCCTCATGCGAAAATCCGGGTACCAACCCCACCGGTCATTGAACCTGGTTTATCTTGTTAGGATGCGAGTTCTCTAGCTACAACGCCTACAGCTATTTGGATTGTTCACACAACCATATGTTGTGTAGACGTCTATAAAAAAAAACTGCTCCTTCTACAGAACAAATTTTTGTGGGAATTATTCATATAGTGCTGTTATTATTTTAACAGAAATATGGTACCTACAACAATAATTTTCTTCCAGTGTGCCGAGTCATTCGCCTTTTTTTAAGTTTGTGTCTAATTTTTTTACCCCAAAGATAAGGTCAACGTACACTAAACAAGCTCTCATAGCAGTTAGTTAATTATGTATCGGTAGATGAATTTCAAACCTAACAGTTTCAAAGGAAAGTTGTTCTACGTAAAATTTCTCGTAGAATTCTTTCACATGAGAAGTTTGTGACAACATTTATTTACACCAGAATTTTGAATAAAAAATATAATTCTGAAATGTATACTATGCAAAACAATATGAGTGAAAAATCTTGATCAATTGCATTATAATACTTAAAAAGATGTTTTGAATTTAAAAATGTGTTTTATTTTTAATTTAAGAGGTGTGGTAGATAAATAAAATAAGAACACAATTTTAAATCCATACGTTTTTGAACTATTTAAGGAAAAACTACAAAACAAATATCCTAGATACTGATATTAGCTAATTTTTTGAGCAAACATTTACCCAGAATGATGCTTTTGTTCCGTCATTAAATGTACGAGATTTCAGCGCCAGAAAGTTGGTAAGGTAGTTTTTTTATTTCTTAAATTGGTTTCGGGTAACCTACAATTTTATATTAATGCTTTCAGCTCTGAATTATGTAGCAAGTTCGTTTTAAGAATTCCACCCCCACCCCAGTTCCTGAATTAGCACTAATTTATGATAGTGTGTGTACTGTAATTTCTCAAAGGATAATATACCTACGACAGGAAACGTTTTTTGAAGCAAGGACAAAATTTGTATCTCTGTTATTAGAGTCGAAGTTTTGATACTTAAATATCAGTACGATTATAAAAAAATAAGGATTTCTCTTAATATTGTAATATAGCTCCATTTGTTTATAATACATTATTCTTCTAGTAAACTAATAATTTACTATTAGTAGAGCCGCGATTTTATGGCGAAAAGATTTTCGCAACATTTGGTTTCGATGCGTCATGTGCACACCTGCAGCTCTGCTATATCGTCTGTGGTTGGATGATTTTACTCTCACTTGCCTTGGCAAATTATAGACGTACAGACTCACAATAATCTTATTCTGATTGGTGCAGTAAAATGAGAAACGTGTCTGAACAAAGACACGCTGCCAATAACCTTGAAACAGAACTGCCAATGTGCACGTGAGTCACTGAAACAAAGTGGGGCAAAAATCTTTTCGCGACAAAATCGTGGCCCTAACTATTAGTAACATAGATATAACCTTTGTGAATATATATTTATTTAAAAACTCCTTAGTTTTTTTTTGTGAGAAAGCTTACTAAAACCGAAGCATGTTTCCGTATTTTCTGTCCCCTTTTCTCTCTTACACTCACAAATACTTCCCTCCGGTCAATGACCATCCCTGGTTACCACCCGCAGTGTGTCTTCTCAGACGAGAACACGCCCATCTGTCGCTACAAGTGTACGTCTGTAGGCCGCTTGCTCAGGTCTCTGCTAGCGCTATGTAGGGACACTTCTTAAAGTGTTATCTTCGAAACGTGTTAATTCTCCAGCTGAAGCGCCAGACTATAAGCTTGCAGGCATGCAGAGTTCTTACGCCTCTGGGAGTACATGCTGCCGTCTTTCCAGCGGGAAAGGGGAGGTCGGAGAAGAGACATGGCCGCATGGAGCCGCAACTGTTGATTTTATAATGCGTGCAGCAAGCCTCCCTCCAGCTGGGGAGGAACCCGCGCCCTCATCAGCGGCTGTAATTAAACAATAATTGGAGGTAATTGCAGCGTAACGGACGGCCAGCAGCTGCCTTCAATGGTTTCGCCGAGGAAATACCGCCGTCCACCGCTGACTGGTTGAGTGAGATATATTTCCTGTCCGCGGCCCGTCGTGCCTCATAGTACTCCGTGGATCGCAGAGCCCGTGTTTCAGTACTCGCCTGTTGCATACTTCTTGAAACTGTAACAAATTCACCATCAATCCTTCCCCTTTCGTGAAAATAATATGGGTGGTATCACTCATATTGCATAAAATAATAATTTTAACATCAGGTTTTGTGAACATTTCGTGTTGTCTATTCGAGCAGCACATCGTAAGGAACAAAATAAGTCCAATTGTTGCAAGTGCCTAGAAGGAACTGTTTACCAGAAAAATGCACACAACTGTTGCAGTGACAGTAACACAATACCTGGTATGTAGGCAAAAAGCGGTACTTCCGCCAAGGAATTATCTTTTGTATGTGCTACATGCGCCATGCTCTCAGAAAAATGCATCAGCGATGCTGTTTTTTAAAAGCTTATCGCTAATTCCAGCGAAATCGACTTAAAAAAAGTAGTTGCGACCCACTTAATTTGGCAATAAGTTTGGTTTTGCGGCAAATGTTTTTTTTTTATTTGGAGAGAATCAATGAATTTTTTAAAACATCATTATATCCCTTTCGTAAGATCTAAAATTATTTAAATACATTTTCAATTTACTTATTTTTTTCTGAATGACTAAACCAGAGCTAAGAAAATTATTTTTGCAGCCATAGCTACGTAGTTGTTTTGGGGCTAATTGCACTCCGTTTATTTCATTCAGTGAAATAAATAAATAAAACATTTTCAAAACAGTTGTAATTCATTCAGACTGTACCGAAAGGAATGTTATGTTGTTTATAATATTAATAAAAAATTTGTCTTCGAAAAAAAAATTGCAAAACCAAATTTGTTATTAAATTTATCGAACCGAGCTTAGGATTTTAAAATTTAATTTGATGTTATTGCGACATACTATTAAAATACTGCTTCACAGGTTGCATTTTCCTGAGAGCCCAGTGCATGTACAAACCAATAATTCCTTGGCGGAAGTACTACCTTTTGCCTACGTATCAGGTGTTCAATTATTGTCACAGCAACAGTTATGTGAATTTTTCTCGTAAACGGTTCATTCCAGGAGCTTGCAGTAAGAGGACCGTTTCTTGTTTCTTACGATGTGCTGCTCGAATAGAGAACAGGAAATGTTCAGAAATCCTGATGGTAAAATTATTTTATGCAATATGAGCATGGCCACGTCTATTATTTTCGTGAAAGTGGATGGTTTGAAGGCTGAATTTTTTATATTTTAAAGATCTCATTTACACTTAACACTACCTACAGAACTCTAATTTAACTCCTAACTGTTTTTTTTTGTATTTTGATCAAATACTATTATTAAATTCCATTTTCAAGGACTCACGCCTCCCTTAATATTCGCTTGTCTGCAAAGTGTCCCATAAAATCCCTGCTTGCTTGTTCATGTCGAATCCATCCCGGAGTTTGGGCTATTAATATCCCTACATCCTGTATACTTCCTAGCATTTTAATGATAACTGGAAACTTGTCTCTGAGTACAAAACGTTTCTTAAACTTTTTTCATCAATATAGGGACTGTTTCTATGTGTCTTCTACCAGACATTTACAACGTACTTCATGCGTCAGCCACGCGAAACGCTTTACGCTGTTTTTTAAGCTTACATATTTTTGATGCCATTTGGATACCAACCTTTCCCGAGTGTTCAACATGCCAAATCATGCCATCTGTTAAACAAGTAACTTAATTTTCAGTGCTATAACACACAATTGTCTAGCGTCTACTTTGTCGATGCACGTAGTTACTGTCAATGCATTCAGACTTCCGAATTTAACGCTGTTGTAGCCTCACGATTACAAGCTTCAGTTAGCTTCAGAAAGCTTCCCGTAGTCTAATAGGTTTACACCGAGCCACAAACAGTATGTCGTAACAACCTCTAACTTTGTTTTATGTTCAAACGAAAATAAACTTTTTGTCAGAAATGAAAATTAAAATGTTTCACATACAATATCATACTTAAATACTGCCAATAAACAAACGGAACATTTAATACACTGTAGTCTGATATTACATAATTACGTTTTAGGTCTCATGCTATTCGAAATTTAAAATGTAACAATATGGGTCCGGAAACATCTTGACAAAACACCAGAAACACAACATTCGGACTGTACATTAATTGTATAATGTTATGCATCAACCGGCAATGCACCAATTGTTAGTAGCGTATATCCCGATGTAAAGTTGCATTTGTAGTACTAAAATACTTCTTGTAATAATGTTTCAGATCTGATAACTGTTAAGCATATTTTACTGATAACTTACAATTGGCGCATGGTCAGTTTATGTATAACAGCGTCCAATCGATAGTCGCAAAGCATACGAACGTACATATATGTGATTCCCAGCACACCTAAGCAGTAACCACAACACACACGCATCTGGCACGCGGCACGTAATCCATGGCATGCTGTGTGCGGATTTACATTTAAAACGGCGTCTACATCTTCCTGATCACCAAGTTTTGGCACGTGCAACGCAAGGTTAATATTCATAAGCATCGTCTCCCAGCCTTGGAGCCAGTATGATGTAATAATAGCGTCGCGGCCAGCTGAGGTTAAGAGTGGTACATGTGCGATCTGGACTTGACTTAAGATAAGGATAATTATATTGCAGGATAGGAAGGTAAACTAATTTCTTGTGGACGAGTTTGGCAAGGGAAAAATTTTGCCTCCTGTTGCTCTGGTGTTGGTAAGGGGACCACGAACTTTGCCGAAGATTCACGAATGTGACTGCAACAAAGTACTGTGTCTACGGTTTTGTAGTACAAACAAAAACAGTCTCACGAAAGACGTTAAACTACATTCGAGAATTCTATGTACTAACCTCGTCAAAGTTTGTAGCGCCCTTACTGATAGCAGCGCAGCTAACGACATAATATTTTTTCTTGTCAAACTAATAACATTGAGTTTCCTAACCTGGATTAGAGTTAACCGTACTTAATATTACAGCCACCAACTTGTTTCAATGCCTTCTGTGCACATCTACAGATCTGCTTCATAGTTATAGGCAGAGTGTATTTGTGCATAGGCGTCACTCGTTTGACTGTACCGATCAGAACAAGGTTACTTCGACACCACACACGTGTGATTCGCGGGTAGAACCCTGAGACATCGAGAGTTTAAAAAAATTCAATCACTGACCACAAAGCAGAGCTGCGAATGTGCACACACGACACTGAACCTAACTGCTGCAAAATTCGTTTCACCAAAAAGTCACTGGCTCTACTAACGATGTCATGTCACAATTTCTTCGTGGGATAGGCGGGAAAAAAGAATATCAATCCTTTACCAAACAATAATAATAAACATCGAGTAGGTAGTGAAGTCAAGGGCAGGGTATCAAACCCTGTATTTAACCTCCGACGCAAAAATAGAGGTGTTAGAAGTTTAACGTGTGTATCTGTTTGTGGCATCGTAGCTCATAAACGGATGAACCTAATTTCATTTAGTTTTCTTTTTTCATTTGAATGATGACTTGGTCGAGATTGTTCTTTGCTATGATTCAAGAAAATTTGTTCAGCCGTTTGAAAATCATCAGCTCTTTCTGGTTGTTGAAGGGCTGTGAGCAAGTTCTAATGGTCTCATCGATTCGAAATTTAGTATCCTGTGACTTCAGTATTACAGTAACATGGGCATCTTGACTTGATGCTGCGGCATCATCTGAAATCTGAAGGATCCCCAACTCCTCACCAACTTACAGTCGGGGTTTTTAAAATGTTTAATGTGTTTCTTGTTATTGCATCCTGACAAAGTTCACACTTTTACCATAATTTTGTTTATACTCTAATCAGAAATGCTAAGGAAAAAAATAATAGCAAAAATAATAAGTCTGTGAATTAATGTGAGAGAGTGCATTCTCCTGACACATTTTCAAACTGGACGATGTTAAAGTCCGCGACTATATTCTTGCTGCTGGCAAATTCAATGACATGCACGTTAGAATCCACTGTCCTATGCTTGCTCGATTCCCATCTGTTGGCAGCTGGTGAACAAATGGTCGGGGTTTCAGTATGCATAATACCGTGGTTTATATAACATGCAGGTCATTGGAGGTGAGTTGAGGCGAGAAGGTTTTATTGCTGAGGTCAGAGGTTTTGTAACAACGCAGCGAGCATGTCATGAAAGTGTAAGAGCTCTGCTTCACGCGTTATTCACACATCGACTGTTTATTGTTGCGGCGCTGTTTCTTGAAGGAATGAACGATGAAAACTGGCTGCAAGAACATCCTGCATCTAGTAGGGTTAATAATGTATCTTCATCTGTGTGTGTGTGTTCTGTGTTCTAACGGCCCTTTAACAACCGAGTCTTCAGAGCCAATGATGGTGAAGTGACATGAAGGGACAACACAACACTATGCCCGAGCCGGGACTTTAACATAGGACCTTTCGCACCGCAGACCGGCGCCTAGCTGACTACGCTACGGCGCAGGTCATTGAAACCGCGGGTCATGACAATACAAAACGTAATTCGGCATTTCGTTAGTATTTCAGATGTCATGAAAGGAAAATTTCTCTCTTCAACAGCTTGTTTATTTTATGATGGCATTCCAAGTGAGCTCGGTCCTCAACTGCTGTTCGCTGTTAGTTTCTGTTGTCACTCTTCATTGCTGTTACGCGCTGCTACTCGATATGGGCTCAAAACAACATTCCTGTAGAATAAACTGTACACTACACATTGAGCTGAAAGCATCAATTTATTCCCTTCCGAAATTAAAATTTTATATATTAAGTGCCTTAACAACACCTTCTTCCATAATCAACCACCCAGTCACCAATTTACTCAATAGCACTCGCTGCAGCTGTTTTTTAAAGATTACATTTAAAAAAAGCACTTCTTGTGTTCTCCGTGAAGACTTCGACGCTTGCCTTCTTAATAATGCAAACTGGCACTTAGTGTTATTTCTTGCTGTATTAATGGCTTACATGAGCTGTGACCCTAAATATTATACTAAGGCAACGTATATGCAGGAATACGTTCAATGTTCTTAAGTGTCAATAAACAGCCCCCCCCCCCCCAATTCCCTGTATCACAGGCTGCGGGTACTCTGATTCTGTTAGCATTAATGTTTTACTAATAAGTGTTCCACGACAAAACTAGGAAGGATCTAGTATGTATCGCTTCTTTTTGGGCAGGGTAGGCGTTGAAAATTGTGAAAACGTACCTGCCAGTGTGATTTATTAAATGAAAAAAACAATGAAAGCAGTTAATAAAGTAATTAGACGTGCCATGCCGACCACGGAAATAATCTTCACTGAGGAAGTACAAAGGATAAACTCAGTGTATTCTGGTCGATAACGATGTACACAGTTTTCTTCTTACGTTTGCAAGACAATCACAAGTTAAATTCAACTTATCTTACTTGCCGCCGAACGAGGGGACGTAACAGCGACACACCGAACTCGCATTCAGAAGGACCTGAGTTCGACCCCCGGCTCCTGTTTTCTGTTTTCCTCGGTTTCCTGAAATCGCTCCAAGCGAATATTGGGATGGTTCCATGGCCGATGCCGATGTGACGTAAGTCCAATAAAATAAACTCTTATTTGCTAAAGCATCGTCAAGCCTTAAGAAATGCAGCCCAAGTTTGTCTATACTTAAAAAACATACCTGCCAATAGTTGCAGAATTATTTTTAGTAATGAGAGCTTAAAAGAAGCGCAGTCTGTCGCTGCTTGTCAGAAGAATGAGTCGGAAATGTTTTCATGAAATGTTTTCCGACGAGAGCAAGATGATCACACATCTTACTAAGTCATATATTCTTACAGGAAGCACGTAGACTCACAGATTATCTTCTAGGCTGTGTTCCAGAACGTTACTCCGAAATTAGAGTAAAGTAACCTAGAGTAATCATCGAGCACAGTTAGAAAAAAAATAGAACTTTAAGGTGTAAATAGGAGGTGAGTGGTATGTTTACAGGAATTTTTAGAATAATAAATAACTCTTTCCTTGACGAACCATATTTATTCGTTTAAGTTACATAACCCAACCTCACTCAAGAAAAATTGGTTGGGTAGTCTATGTATAAATAATCTTACACTTTCCATAATCTACTCGCGAATATTAGTACAAAATTACAGAACAGTAGAAGTATAAAAACTCACCTTCTGAATAAAAAATAAGAATCTATTCACTTACCGTTTGCATCTTTCCACCCTGTCTGTAATCAACACGTTCACATTCTCTCTGAGTTCATTTAAACCGACTTGACTGTCCACCATTTACATCGGATTCACAACCGCCTTAACGTGCGTACGTAGGCACGCACGTACGTGCGGTTTTGGAGATTAAATTCAGAACACCAAATAATCTAGACGAGCTCAAATATTATTTTTCTTAATGCAAAATGTTGGCAGTAAATTAGGAATAGTTTTGCAACGAAACATGTAAAATAATTTATGACAAAACATAAGTATTTAAAAAACATTATTAAAATTAAATTTAGTTTTACATTATTACGGTTTCGTTTAAAGTGGATACACAACCACCACTTAGTGTACGTAGCGTACGAAATATAAAGTTGATCTGCTTTTGCATGTATACTCTGTTTCATATATATAAGTTTGGATAAATCTGACAGCAACTTATAAGCAATAATTTTTTTAATTTTTGGTGATTTGTTGCAAAATGCAAGATATTTTTAACTCTAAAAGGAACCTGAGATAGCAATTTCAGTATTTGTACTGCACTGTTTGTATTGTCTAGTGCAACAAATCACAAAATATTACAAATTACTGCCCATAAGTTGCTGTCAAATTTATCCAAACTTTTACGAAATTGAGTATACGTGCGCACTCTACGGGATGGTGATAATCCAGTTTTGCTCTCCGTTACTCTTCGAAAACAGTCGTGTAAAAATTTTACTTCTACGAGATGCTCAGAGTAATTATTTTGAAGTTTCTGTACATCACCAGCCCGAGTAAGAGTTCTGCTCTAGAGGTTCTCGGACAGCCAAAGAGTAGCGTTTTGGAACGTTTCCCTGGAGAGCCTATACGCATAGGAAGAAATAGAAGAGTGCAGCATCTCTGTGAAGTAAATAAGCTTGGCCTGGAACACGATATGATTTTTTTTAATCCACGAGGCAGGAGCTGTGGTTGGGGTTGTTCGTGGAAACGTGATCGCCGTCGCTCCCCGTCCAGACTGCATTATCCTCTCACGTGCTGCTAATGACGAGACGAGTCAGTCAGACAGCAACTGCGGGGGAACCACGAAGGAGTCTTTCAACTCCCCTCCAGCCCGCGAACACGAGCTGCCATGTCTCTGAAGCATAAAAGTGGTTCTTTGTTCGGCACAGATCGGGTAACTTCGTCAGAATTCGAGACACCACCCATCACGCCAGACCTCTTCCCTACTTTCTACGTAGAGCCTGGCTAACAAGGATGGTAAATGGGGCATCCTTGCTCCCTTAAATAAGCCTGTGGGGGCAAATATTATGCCTCTCGCCCTCCTCCTTTTGTCACACTTTCCCACATTTACATTTCAAAATGGCAATGGTTTATTTGAGGGAAAAATGTAGATGATCATACACAAAACCTAAAGCGTCGTATCACATTGCTATAGAGTAGTAACATTTTTTTTTATGTGTAAAGTAATTCACTCCATCACTTCCAGAATAGTTGGCACGGCCCTGTTTCCCGTCCCACTGGGACAGTTCGTTTATGTTTATTTATATTAATTTATGTTAGATTAAAAAGTTTACGTTAATTTAAATGTCAAAGATGTGTTTCGCTTAGTAGAAAGACGGTATTTTTTTAGTTTAGGGAATTAAATTGATTGTTATTGTAGTTCCCTAACCTAGAAAAACAGTCTTTCGGCTAAGCGAAAAGTGAACAGAATTTCTTGGCATTTAAACTAACCAAAACAAATTTTAAACTAACTACAACAGTCATAGCGGACGGGTAAAGGAGGGCGGCGGTCTGCGGAGAATGTGGCGTGCGAGGGGAGGAGGCTCGAATCCTGGCGAGGTTGCCCGATCATTGCCGAACAAACAACACGAACGCCTACCTCAGAAATGCTCGGGGGCATTCATTCACCCTCGGCGATTATGCCAGACATCTCCCTTCCTATTTCTGTCCCCTGTGACAATTCGTTTAGATTAGTATACTTAGTTAAAGTTAGTTTTGGTTAGTTTTGGTTAGCTTAGGTTACATAGTTCTGGTTAGTTAAGGTTATAAAATGTCTTAAAAATAATTTACTGAATCAAAGGATTGCTTACTTAGGTTAGGGAACTGCAATGAAATTGAATATATGTTAAAGAACTCGAGTATTGTTTACATGGTAAGTAACAATATGTAGACAATAATGTATGTTATTATTTGTTATATACGTTATCTGATTTTTCTGGGAATAAAACAAATTAAAAATCTTTCTTTTTTCCTCTGGTTACTGTTAAGGTAACTGCCGTAACTACACAAACATAACTTGTTAAACTAGACTGTTTTGTGCAACATATGATTGCTCATAAATAACTTTCTACGTTACTAAATATAACTCAGCACTTACGAGTTCATATTCCACTTCATACAATAAAATAAATATCATCTTACGTCGACCCTCCAACCAAAGTGTCCTCGTTATTGTTTTACGAACTTGTAGCTAAACGCGCATTTATATTTCCACTGCTTGCGTAAGTAAATCCCTGCGATAGGCGTACTTGTAAGTTCGAGAATAAAGAAAAACACAGAAAAAATAATGTAATTAAAACGGTCAGCATATTACGCAAAATAATATAAGGACAATATTTTACGAACAAACATTCTACAATTTACCGCAAGGTTAGAATTACCCGGTTATCGACACCAGCGCACCTCGAGACAGAATTTTTCCTTGTGCCAAGCTCTCCCATAAGAAAACTTTTTTTTCCAACCTGTTGTAGGATTAAGGTTTATTCTACTGCAGGTTAGAAAGAAAATATATTTTCTTATGGGAGAATTTGGCACAGTGAAAAATTCTGCCGCCAGTTGTGCTGTTATCGCTAACAGGTCTAATAAAATAAGAAACCATTGCAAAATTAAATGAAACTATGCTTGGCAATGAGAGAGGTCGTTTAATCTAATTTTCAAGTGAAATATAAATCAATTTTGGTATTTAAATTATCGACTTCGTGTAACTTCATATTCAGGAAAGCTCTGTGATTGGTCAGTTTGCACCCATTAGTGATACCAGCGCTCAAGTGGCATAAATTGTCCCTGCACCAAACTTTTAACATAGATATTTCTAACCTGCAGTAGAATTAACCTCAGCCTATGGTAAACGATTGCTCTCGAGTATTTCCGAGGGCTGAGAAAGTTAACGCGATCCAGACTAAGGTTAAGTCTACTACAAGTTTAAATAAAGATAAATGTTAAAAGTTTGTCACAGGGAAAATTTCAGCCACTTGAGCGCTGGTATCTGTAATGGGTGCAATCTGACCAATCATAGAACTTTTTAGAATTTTAAGTTACATAAAGTTTATAATTTAAACCGCGAAATCGGTTTATTTTCACTTTAAAATTAAGTTAAATGACTTCTACCATTTCCAAGTATATACATTTAATTTTACTACAGTTTATTATTTTTCTGGTCCCTTAGCGATAGCAGCGAAACCACAGATATAATTTATCCCTGTGCCGAACTCTACCATAAGGGAACAAATTTTATATCTAACCTATACCCAGACACTCATCGAAGAACCTCTTCTATTAAAAAAATATGCTCCCGAGACGAGACGCACGTCGCGCCAAGACAGACATCTCACGTTAACAATGCCAGTCTCGTCACGCGCACGTTGCTCGATGGTAATTACAATCTCTATGGCCGATCCCAGACGCCCTCGCATTATTTACCAGCGTCTTACTGGTCACGCGGATCCGACTACAATCACCATGCGTGGCGCGACTCGACAGTGAGCCTAGCCGCTCGTTCTCTGCGTTTGAAAATAACCATTGATGAATAACTGTCTCTCGCAACCCAAGGTGCTCGTAAACAATTTCTGCCTCTCTTTGTGTTTATCTATTGTACTATTAAAATGCGAAACTCTTGCCTTTACACACACACACACACACACACACACACACACACATATATATATATATATATATATATATATATATATATATATATATATATATATATATATATATATATATGTGTGTGTGTGTGTGTGTGTGTGTGTGTTTATATATACATATAATACTTTTATATACAGGATGTTTCTGTACTACATGTACAGATGCAGTACGGAAATTCCTCATGGAAAATAAAGTAGAATATATACGGGACACTTAATACCTTGGTTTAATGTTTTGGGAGTAATGAGACTTTAAAAACTGAACTTTAAAACCGTATGTTATTAAAATATCGGTAACGCAACCGTTAGAAAAATGACAAGGGTGGCCACCCTAGTCTAGTTGGATTCAACTTTTGAAGCGTCGGGATGTTTAACACTTGAAGATGTTTTATTGAGTAATGTGAGCTTTGTAACAAAAATGGCCATCTTACTGCAACTGTCTAGGATAGGGTGAAGTCGCCTAATTTGGTGATACACCTAAGTTGGTGATAATTTTTGTAAAGCGACGTTCCGCAATCTGGCTACAGATAGGGCAGTATGTCTTCTTTGACGCTTAGTACGTACCGTAACGTAGCGATTACTTCCCTGTAATGAGCAGTACAAAACGAAAAATTACCGCGGAGCATTTTAATCAGCGTTATGCCTTGAATTATCACGTGTTAATCATTTAAGTCGTGTTTGTAAAAAACTTCTTTAACTATAATTAAGTTTACCTCAGTGCAAATAACTCGCAGGAGCCTGTAGAAGCATGTGGTATGTATTTCAATTAATATCTTACGTTACCAAACATTTTAAAACCTTTAAAAATCAGCAAAAATAATAAGGGTTTTTTATTGTCTTGACGAAAGCCTCGTGCAGACCTTGTTTCAAATGTATAAAATAATTAGTTAAATGTAACATATGAGACTTGTGATAGCGTTTTAAGTTAAAGGTAATGTGTTTGCAGTGTTTACGAGTACCCATGTGCTTATAGACGTTATCACCAAATTAAGTACCTTTCTTTATTATTTATGTAGTGGCACAACTGATGGTCGTTGTCATTACTGTCATTGGTTGGCGTTGGCGATAGTTGAAGGACTGGTTACCAAATGCGTAATGGCTTGTTGGTGGTTATAGTTGGTATTGCAGTGGTTGGTGTTGGTCACGGAAGCATTTCAACTCTCATTTCCGGTGGTTGTTATAAGTGTCAGTGTTGTACATAACTTCAAAATATCGAACTATTAAGTAGCCTACAACAAACTAAAAAACAGCAGTTGTACGGAAAAGTTATGTTTAATGCTAACATAAAAACATTATTAGATCTCATTTTATTTCTAATTTCCTCAAACACAAAGCATAAAACTGAAATTCGGGTCCTATATATGCATGATCAACTTAAATAATTCCAGCAATTTATAACCTATAACTATGTGATGTACGTTACAACCGTCTATTGTATAAACCTATTCGCACACCAACCATTAAGGCGGCCGCTTGTCTGGTACTCGAACTGCGTGCAGTGTGTTAGAGTAGTGTGTTCGGGGTTACTTTTTTTTCTCAGAGAACAAGTTGACCACTACTCATTAAAGCATATCATATATTATAGAGGCCGAAAATTTGCCACAGAATATTTCAAAAGGCATAGGCGTGTACAATGCACCTTTGTCTTTAATAGTATGTCATAAAATGATATGGTTAACACTGGATGTCTCATAGAGACGAGTTGTCAGCGAGAAGACTTCACACTAGTTCAGTGACATGCGCCTAGAAGCTAGGGGGTGGCGTGATGCTCATGATGTCTCGTCCTTGCCGCTTCTACATTGCTAATTCTCTAACGCACAAAATTCGTTCACCCAAACGGCCACCTCAAGGTCATGCACTTTAGTTTATACATTTTTTTTTAGCGATATCAACTTTTTACGAGAGCAGATATCTGTCTGTCAGATTTTTTTTTAATCGTCTTCTCCGTGTTGGCTGATTTTTTCAACGCAATAAATACCATGGTTTTAGCTAATTATATAACTAACGAAATTATCGTTAGTCGACTTTTTAACCGAAACCGTGGAAGTTCTTGGTTTGAAAAAATTACCTATCTCGACAAAAACCATTTTAAACAAAACTGCCAATCAGATATATGATATTTTCTCACGTTTATTTATTTATTTATTTATACATTCCGAAAATCCACTACATTTTTCTGAGAAAACAAATTAGGGCATGGAGCAAGTCATACATATTTTATTAATCTAAAAAAAAAAAAAAATAACTATCGTAAAAACTAAAGAGCATTGCCTTACCCGCCAACAGTGCCAGAGGCTTTACAGTGACGGTCGACTTACTGTAGATGTAGAGTGTGTGGGGTTGGTAAAACTAGCTCGCAGGGGGCGAGGAATGCGACGAGCTCCCCACACCACCAGACGTGGCAGACTGGGATGTGAGAGGGCGCACAAAGAACCAGTGACGGCTGTCTGCGCGGGAACATGAGGCGCGAGGTCAAATTGCTAGGGTCACTGGCCCCTGGGGGGGGGAAGGGGAGACAGAGAGCAGGGCGCAGCTCGTCTTGGATCATCTTTGTGGTGGCACCGTCACGGTGCATCCCTTCAGATGAAACACGAATACACTACACACATCCTCTTCAAGTAGTTCCCACATTCGTCACCTCTACTGAACCAGCCTACAGTTCAGCTTACTTAAGCGCGTGGCAGAAAAGCATAGTTTTATATTTGTACGACATAGTGTTCGCTTTATAGACGTTACTTGTCACTACATTTTTCACTTGTAATTTTTTTTATCTCTCATAGTTTTCCCATAGCGGCATGACAAAGTCAAAATTTGCAACTTACGGGAACATAGGAATAACAAAAACGAAGTGACTTAACTCGAATGAAACTATTTACACTGAAGTTAAATGTTGTGGGACATATGCTAAAATATTTAAAAACGTACAATGAAATTCTTTTGTACTTTTTAAAAATATCTGAAAATTATGACAATTTACTTCATTCATGGCAATTTTTACAAAAGACAAAATATCCTTGTGTATTTTTTTAAATCTTTTAGCGTATGACCCATAATATCTAATGTCATAGTAAATTATTTCATTCAAGTAAATCACTTGGTTTTCATTATTCCTATGCTTCCGTTACTTGCAAATATTGACTTTGACATGCCGCTACAGGAAAACTATGAGAGCTAAAAAAATTTTACCAGTCGAAATGTAGTCACAAGTGAGGTTTATAAAACGAACACTATGTCGTGCAAATATAGAATGATGCGTTTTTGCCACGTGGTCGCCCTTAAGAGGATTACATACGTAACGCATGAACTGTTATTTTCCATGCGAAACCATTAAACTTATAATTAACTCCCAAATGTAAATGCAAATCAATTACTTTTAAAATCCTGATTTTTGGGAGATGGCGGCTTAATAGAAACATTGAAAAAAAATAATAGTACAATGTCGGTAACAATGTTATTTCTCTAAAGTATGCCATGATTGGTTTAGGATCTGCACACGATGCAGCAATAAATCGGGCATGTTATACCTTTGAAAATGTCGTAAGTCATGATATTCTCTTAATTTATAACATGTGCGTAATTCCAAACACAAAAACAGTTCAGACAGTTTAGTCTTGTCGAAATAAACAGTTTTCGCCAAACTCTTTAACGAAGTAGCATGCACGCGTATCATACAGCGTGTCGAGCCGTGTAGGCTACTTGCAAAACACAAGCAGACGTAGTTGTGCGGGTTGCGATCATGGGTGAGCTGCATTTAAAAAAACAAAGTATTACTTTATAGCAATGCATGACACTGTACTGTTCACAAGTAATTAAATTAAACAAATAAAGACATTTACAGCCGCAAAAAAACAACAAACCTAAAAGCGTTTGTTGACTTCAGAATCAGCAACAAGCATAAAGGATTTCTTGTAGGAATACTGACAGAATTATTGAAGAGATTATGACGGCTAGTAACATTTAAGATTTTGAGAGTCAAAGAGGGGTTACATTGTGTGAACATGGAGTTGCACTGGGAATGGAGGATAAATAAAATAGTAGATCCACGATAAATGCCACCGGCCAACGTCATTGTACCGGCAAGATTCTCACGTGTGAAAATTGGTGTGACCCCCAACTGTAATCAAAACCGTATCGCCTTGTAGGGAGACAAGCATCGTGACCCTTAGACAGCTATGGCGGTTATAGCTGCCATCATTAATACCGACACTGTACTATTATTTTACTTTTTCAAGTATTACCTCACGAAATTATTCGTGTTTGTATTTTTGTTCAGCATGACGAAAACAATACCATTTACACATGTTTCAGCTTCCTGGGACCTAACTTTTTCGTTCAAAACTGCTACGATATATACGCAGAATGCTAGAAACAAACTGATCTGCGACTTTAACAGTATTGTTCTTGTTGTTTACTGTGAATGTCCACCGTCGTCTATACGCTGCACACATCACATGGATGTTCGCAGGATTGCCTATGCTCTAGGCTCTGTATGTCTGCGCGAATATTCAAGTGTTTTTTCAGCATAAACGGTATGTCTTAGAGAGTTGCACCAAGTGAACCCTTTTTTATTACACAGGTCTCATTTCTCAATAAACCATCTTCAAATGTTCGAAAATTCTGACGGTAAAAAGTTGCATGCAATTAGAAGGTAGCACCTCCTATTAATTTCATAAGGGTAGAAGGCACCTAGTTGTAATTGCTGTTGTTTGAAAGTCCCAACAGCATTAAGCAATGCTGAAAATATTGTTTTTTTATGTAATTTAGTTTCCGATATTTTGGGGAAATTCTATTATAAATTTTGATATTCAGAGACTCAGTACTTAATATTAAGTTTAGGCGAAAAATTCAAAATATAATTTCAGCTTGTTTTTTTCATAAGGAATCGCCTGCCGGAGTTAGTCGGTGTTTTTCAGTAACACAATGTATCCATTTGTTCTATTTGCTAACTAGTTTACATGAAGCACAAAACAGACCGCCAATCCTTTGGCATTAGTGGCCGTCAATCGGACGGGGCGTTGGAAGCAGTTTTGTGACCAGGATGCATGAAGTTATGACGAGGGATTTGGCGGAATATTCAGCGATGAGTCTCGGTTCTACGTAATCATAATGGAATAGTAATACGAAGGTAACGGTACATCCTGTCAATGTTGAGGAAATATTGTTTTGTAACTACCCTAACTACTGAGGAAGGAGTCGGAGACCCAGTGTTATAGATGGGACCTAGGTGTTTCTCAGGGCTGAGACACGCAGGAAACATATAGAGCAAGGGCATGTGCATCGCGTCTCTACTTGGACTGGGTATACATGGCCGCAATTGAGACCATGTTTCCCTCCCATAATAACTAGTTTTTAACTACATAATAGGTTGGAATGAAGTTATTAAATGCTTAACCAAGCAAAATTGATGTGCTAGGACAGAGGAAGAAATACAACAAATAGAGTCACACTGAACACAACACGAATTTTCGGCCACATGGCCTTCTTCAGGACAAAGAAGCACAACTGAGACAAAGCACAAAATGGCTGACAGGGATGTTGCCAGAACTATTGTAGTGTTGCCAAGTCAAAAGATAGAGAGCAGCACCAGAGTTTTTTTTCCTGTGGCAAGAACACACACACACACACACACATGCTTGCATGTATATATGACACTCATACATGCATACACATGAGAAGCATGGCTGAAGTAATGTACAACTGAAAGTAGGCGGTGTTTAGCGGATGTTCATGTTGGGTGATTTTCTGGACTGGAGAATCCATTGGTGAGCTAGTTCCCACTTTCTGAGTTCTGAGGGGTCATGTCAGACTCTTTGTGTGTATCTGTTGTATTTCTTCCTCTGTCCTAGCACATTAACTACAGAAGAGAGGAGGAAACAGCCTTGCATAGACAACGTACAAACCCTTATACAGCATAGGCATGCACTATAAGTGATAGAAAGTTTCTACTGGGACAATAGGAAGGAATATATTAATTAATGACTTGAAAAGTTAGAAGAAAAGATTGGTCGGAGGGCGATCTTTGTTTTCCTGTGTTCAAGCCGGCATTATTTTCACTAACTGGAGTTGTGGGGGACAACACAGCTCTAGTGGAGCATGCTTCCGTACCCTTAGTAAGCACCTGTTGTGGAAATATACACGCCAGTATCACTTCATGATGTTTTTCAGCAGCCATTGCCGTAAGCGGTTCAGGTTTTTGGATCCTGTGCCGCGAATTCGGCGCATGTGTTTGTGATTGTTCTGGAAGTTTGTCGAGCTTACTTGCAGTCTTTAGTTATTGATATTGTTTTAATTATTTTATTTTTATACGTTTAAGATATAACAGGTTAAGAAAGCTGTATTTTGACATTTTGAGGAACTCCGAAATTATTTTTCTAATTGACGTGATGTTTCGAAACTACCTTTCCGTCATCGTTTGAAGCGTATTTTCTTTTCGTTCACTGGCACAATGGGAACATGTAGAATAGTTTTGTAAAAATAACGTACTTACGATCACACTGTAACGCATTTTAAGCGCGTGGTAGGCGGTGCCCTAAAGTGATTAGTTAAAATATGTATTCATATTTCCAATATCTTTTCAAAATCTAAAAATTTCCAAAACAAATAAAAATTGAAAATAAATTTAATAAAAAATTTTTATGAAAACTTTTAGGTATTTCAAATTGTATGTGATAATATTAATACTGATAACAATATTAAAAGTGATAAATAACTGTAATTTTATTTTATGTTCTAAAAACAATTCTGAAAAAAAATGTTTTCTTAAACATTCTAAGTAAGCTAGTGCAAAATGAAGGTAAGGGTCATTACTGAAGCATCTGTTTAGGAAGCATAATATGGGTTTCACATTGTACATGTTTTTGTATGTTTGGCAAACAATACTACCAAACCAGGACTTCGTGCTGGATCTCCTTTGCGTCTGGCGTGAATAAATATGTTGATTATACAGACCATGTTTCCGGCTGCGCTCTGTCTTCGTAGAACAATAGCATAACAAGACACGCGCCTTGCAAACATGTGATCTTGTCGATTGTGTGTACGAGTTATAATGCTAGAGGCAGTAAAACATGCATTCATCTTTGTATCTAGGAACAGTGCTGCATCTGAAATGTTGTGTGTAGGTTGGGCCACGACTGAATACTAACACTATTGACCGTAATTTTAAATGTTCAAACCCCATTTTTTTTTTTGGCACCGCGAGAAAAAGTGTTAGAGTAGGCGTTCGTTTAATAACAACGTCCAATTCATGGAAATTAAACACATATGATAATGTATTTCTTGGATTTTGAATGTTTTGTTTCCCCAATGTAAGTAAAATTATCGATGTTGAAATTTTCATACTAAATTAATACCAACATATTAAAGACAATGTTTGGTCATATTGCAATACGTGTACATGATGTAACTTCGTTTCCAATTCTCCTTAATAACTGACCTGATAAGTGACGACATTATGACTTATGCGGTCTTCATTTACTTCGTTTGTCATGTTTCAGTTGAGTTAATCAGTTCTGCACGTCTAGATTTTCTAACGCTTGTAAACTGATGACATGCGCAACTAAATATCTAATGTAACCAAAATGTTAAATTTTTATAAACATTATATATATTTATCGTGATATATGCATTGTAACACAAATGTTTCAAAGATTCTCTTTAGGCACTGAGAGTTATGATATATGAAAATAAAATCAACAGTGATTTCAAATATTTCGAAAGCTCGCTTCTACTTGCATACCATGTTACCAATTACATCGAATTAGCGTATGTTTGTTCAGACGTCTTCGCAATAACCAGAAGTACTATAATGATAGTTTTAGATTTAAATTTATACAGAATAATTGTATCATATTTCCGTATAGTTTCAGATTCCGCTGTTAATTTTCCAAAACGTCTGAATTGTTCTGTAAGTAACGCATTGTAAGATTTAAATTTATTTAAAGCGTCGAATATTTTCTGTTGTACTTACGAATTACGATTAGCTAAAGTTTAACGCATGTAATTAATATCTTGGGATTGTTTGTTTCGATTTGCAGTCCATAGAGTTAGGAAGGGGGCAAAACGTGTTAATCAGAACAACCCCGAAATGTGAAACTCCAAAGACTGTACCGCAGGCGATAAAATAAATGTATGGTCAAATTATTGCATTGTTGATGGACCTCCACTACTTCCAGAGGAAAATGTTAAAACAAGTGAAAATTATTTATACGTTTACTCCTCTCCCCTCCCTTTTTTTCCTTAATTTTTTTTTCATACTCCCTGCATTACATAAATGATGGAATACTTTGTGGACAATTAATTGATGAAGTCGTCTGTTATGTTGCTCGTATGTGTATGTTCCTTTGTAAACCTTTAAAGAGACAAAGTAACAAAAATATCCTTGTGCATCAATACCTCAGATACCGGACCATTCCGAAACCGAAGAACCAATCAGAAGGCTCAAATTTTTTCTGGACGGGCCGTACGGGAAATTTTGTGCTCATACTGACTTTTGTGCATCGTCATAATACGAACATATAAATATACGTAGCGAAAAATCTAGAGACTCTGCTCTGTATGATATGGGGACGTGTGAAACAAATTTATCACTGACTGGCGGTACGCGTTTCCACCATGTTGCCTGCCAGCGAAGCCATTCTGCCGATGTGGTTGACTGAGTTTGCCGTTCTTGCAGCTATTTCACTTCTATATTCGTAAGTATTCTGTTGCACTGTTGTCTCGACAGGTTGTTTTTGCGTATATATCATAGCATTTTTCTGGAGAGAAAAACACTTCAATATTATACAGAGTTATGCGAGGCCGCTGGCGTGGCTGAAAGACTACGGCGTACTTAACTATCGTACATTAGATCCGTTGAACTTATTTTATAAACAGTGTGACAATTTCCGTGTTGAATTTCCGGCAAAGATAAACCGCACATGCATGCACATTTCATTTTATTTTGCAATTGGACACGGTTTTAAAGACACTTCTGGCAGGATCTTGGACGAATAACAAACATGCGGTAAAAATAATTAATCCCTTGTTACCTGCGCTGTATGACTGCGTACTGGGTCAAGATCCAATGGCCAGACAGCGGAATTTGAGAGTACACGGGATTGTAGAATTTAGCCCACACCAGGTCGTTTAACACGGAAAGTTTACGTAAAACATGCGAATTTTCACTCTTTGATAATAATAATAAAATTATATCGTCCAGGGATAACCTCATGCAGTAACCAAAATTATAAATTAAACATTGAAATAACTGTTTAAATCATATTTTGAGAGCTAAAATTTGAGAAGATTATTTATGAGAACATTTTATATGAAACGTTTCGGTTTGTAACTAAGCGTTTGAGATCTTTGTAAAATTCTGGAAATAAAAATTAAGACGGATCAATTTTTTTCTGGATGGTGTGGCAAAATGAACATATCGTGTAGTAACACGCAAATATTAAAATAACTCGTAATAGCGCGAGGTACCAAATTATCTTGTCCAATACGTATTTGCTGCATTACTCTGAAATTTGGCACATAGTTTCCGTAACCCAATGTGAGTAGCAGTGTTGCAGTTCTCGTAGTTTCTTAACCATAATACGTAAGTTTGTTAAATTAAGCCTAATCAATTGAAATATGCAATTTGAATACCATTGTACAAAAATAATGTTGGCGTATCGTGTAGCTAAAAACTTGTAATATAATTTACTTTGAATAAAAATTATTCCTTTCCAAGAAATGATAGGTTCTCTTTTAATGTAAAGTCTTAATTATGTCCGTAATTTAGGCTGCGTAATGTCCATATATTAGTAATGTTTTTCTCTGAAAATACTACGCAGAATTTTAAATATACATTTTGAAAACTTTGTCTTGGAGAACTTAATGGTATATTTGGATCAAAATCGACGTAGTACTTAGCGAAAGAATAAAATTATTTGAGTGCAACATTAAGTATTGCAGTAACGAACATTTCCGGTAGGGTCACCGCCGATATTCGAACGTGTGGGAAACATTGCATAACGTGCCGTTAACCAACGGTTTTTTCTTTGCGGATCTCTTGTGTCATACGAACTTGCATTTCTCAGTAGCTCAATATTCTGACCTCACATTATAACGTGAGCTTTGAGTATATAAAACTCCAATACAAAAAAAATAATTTTTATTTTAAAACAAATGTCAAAATTTTTTTAATTACAAAATATTGTTTCAATTAGTTTTTATATACGTAAAGCCCTAACCAGTGAAATTTAGTTTTATTGTGAATTATTTAGTTTAAAGTGTTGATTGGTTTTCGGAGAGTGTATGAACTAAAATCGTGCTAATTTTGACTTCGTAGTATCATTATGAGAAAACTGGCTGAGATAATTTTTTTTTGTAAGAGGATAATATACTTCCAAGTAACGTCTACTAAACTAACACTATTTCATACAAATATAAATTATGATTTTTCCTTCTGGATCGCACTGTTAAGGAAGACCACGACTGTAACGGTTATAATTAAGTATTAATCTAATTTTTGGCTACAAATTATTATCTGGCAGGGCGTAACAAAGGATTTGTTTGGGAAACCGAAGAAAGTGAATATTCAAAAAATTTTAATATTTTCAAATTTAACGATGCAAAGTTATTCAGAGAATTTTACTGTCGTTAACTTTAATGGCTAACATTAAACATTAACATAAAATTAAAGTTACAACGATACTCGAATAAATCCAGTGTGGTGACTACCGCTTGCTCATAAAAATGCGCAGAATTTCGGCAATAAAATCTTTATTTGAAAACAGTTTTGAATTACGTAGGTAAAGTTTGTTTCGGAATCGAATTCAAAATTGCATGTGTATATTCCGGTTCCAGATGCTATAACGCTGGAATTCACAATATCGCGACGGACGTGACGCGGATAAAATAAATTGTACGCCAATCAACGCCGAGACTTCTATCACGTCAGCGCGACAAAAAACTTCCATTAAAGAAAGTATTTCTATTTGGTTTTGAATGAACTTGTGTCGGCCGGAGCACTGCATACCGCACGGCGGATTGGACAGGCGGTGTCCTTAACATCTAGGGCTTTAGCGTTAAAAACATGAGTGTATATCCATTACAGGTCCTCCATTTATTTCCGAATATGTTTCCCCGCAGCTGAAAATGATGAAAATGTTTGGGTTTTTTTTTTCTGTCCTCAGTTACGAATATTTAGGCATAAAAATTCGTGGTTGGTTTTATTTCAAAATTATCCCGTCTTTCTTCGTGGCCACAGAACCTCGTACTTCCCTGGGCATCTACTCAGTCAACCCGGTTACATAATCGCAGCCAGGGTGGGGCACGTGCCCCCCCCCCCACACACACACACACACTCACAAGGGACGAATGTTTAAATTATTATATAGATTTATAATTGTACTAGTAGCACAGCACTTTGCACATATACATTACATAGAGGTTATGTTATTTATTATATCTTGTGTGCCTTCCCCAAGCCGAAACCTTGGGTGCGCCCATGCCCAGTTATAGCCTGCGTGTATGGCAGGCTTGAACGCCCTCGGACGTGTAAACACGACTCTAGTGTGGTGTACGGCAGTAATTATCGCCGGGCCTTAGCGGGTTTCTCAAGGCAGGCGAGGTGTGGCCAGAGAAGTATGGCAGCGACGTTGTGCCCTTGCTGCACCGACGAGAGCCGCACCTCCGCGGATCAACTGGGCGAGCCGGTAATTGCCACCGAGACACACGCCAAGCCACCGTCATGTCTGGGTCGTGCACTCTGCTCGTCCTTCCCAGACCTTTCACCGCGAAACGGCACGTGAATCTCTCTCGCGCGCCAGGAGGTCTCTTCGGCGCCTTCCATATCTGGCGGACGAGTTAATAACGCCTCCTTTCTTGCCCGTGCATCCGCCACGCCCACTGCTCCTCCAGTGTTAAGGCCCGTCCAAACGCCAAGCGTCGGCAAACACGATTAACGTATTACATAGGACCACACTGGATGCGCACTCGGTGTACACTGGAAACTTGAAAAGTGCAATCAGGGCCGGATTTACAACTAGGCCCGGGAGCAATTTTCCTAGGGGCGCTCTTTTAGTGAGTATAAATTGTGAAGAATGTTCCATCACTGCTTTTAAAACTGTCAATACGGTGGCCAGTAGAAATTTAAGGGGCTCTACTTTTACGTGTATTTAAGGTTATTTTATCATTACCACTTTTGTTCCTGTGAACAGTAATTATCGAATAACTGTATTAAAGTACAGGTGAATAATCATTATGTCATTACTATGTTTGAGATTATAAATAGCGAGGAGACAGAAGAGAGTAATATTCTAAATAATGTGGTGTTGTAAAAGGGTAATGAGGCGCGAGTTGGTAAGGAAGGAAGTAAGAGAGAGGGACTGTGGGTGCGGGTGCGTAGAGACTCATGGGCCTAGAGGATATCGTCCACTTGGGCGCGACGAGACACACTACTGCTCCTGGAGAACTTCTCGGCGACACGCTGCGTCGCGTCTATGTTGAGCAAGGGGTGGCGGTAACAACCACACACCGTCCACGTCTTCGTGACCCTTCGGCTCAGCTTCGGCAGTCTTCGTAGTACTGGTGATAGGCACATGATCCTTTCTTAACTGTAAAGTTTATTGCACAGTACGTATTTATCTTAAAATTTACAGACATACCAAGCCCGACTATTCGATTTTATTTACGAGAGATGCAATATACGAGGTCCTGAAATTTGCAGTTTCCAGTTAATGACATTTGCAGTCCTTCACAACGCAAAAAGGAATCAAAGTTATTTAATTTACTTGAACATAAAATGTACAGTTACTCATACCTATTTAGTTTAGTTCTTCAATACCTATAATATGAAACATTAAATATATCAACAATTTCAGTCGGGCAATTTAAATGATTATAAGATGGTATTGAACAACTCGCAAAAAGTGTGATTCTGGGAAAACGGCTGGGAAATGTAGATCTGTGGATTATATCCCTATCATATATGAAGTCACCGGCCGCCATCTTAGATGACATCATCAACCCTTACGACGATGTTTTCCCGTCTCTCCTCACAGATTTCCTATTTTGTCAACATAGTTACTAAAAAACATCCCGTTTTTCTTACGGATTCACAAACGATTTCCCAATTTATCTCAACACTTTCCTTATGGGCATAATAGTATAAAGTCTAATGCTTGTTTCTAGTGTTGCGTTTTTCGAATCCGGTAGTTGTTTATTCAGATACGGCAGTCTGGAAAAGACATATTATATAATTTTGAGGGCCCCGATAGTAATGTTTAAAATAAAAGTGCCTAATTTTTAAAACTTAGAGACATAGTTTAAAGTGAGTGTTCATGTCTTAGACATACAAGTATAATGTGCGTCAAATAGTTTAGTAAAAAAAAAATAGTCGTGCCTCACTCCAACGCATTTGAAGCGCGGGTAGGGAGGCTCTTTAAGACATGTTAATGGAGAATCCTGTAAGCCTGTGCAGATTTCAAAATTTGTGTGGACATTAATGTTTCGCTTTCAGTTTTTCGTTTCCTGATTCCATCTCCACGCAGTTGACAGAATCTGATAGTTTTCCTGGCAATGTGTAGTGTTGAATTGTACAAGCGAAACGTTACAAAACCCCTTCCTTGCATATAAACATATATTTAACGTATGACTACACCGAGCTGGTGAGTAGAAAGACTCAGACGTGTGAGTGAGTTTTAAAAGGAAGCTAAAAGTTTTCGTAACTTCCTATCTTTATACAACATACAATTTAGGCTGTCTCAGGAGACAGATTCAACGACATTTGGCGAAGTGAAAATTTTGTTTAACAGGAAAGCCAATGTCTGAGAGAAAACTAAAATGTAACATGAAGTGTTTACATATTATCTTTAGACATCAAAACAGGCCTAGGCCTACTTTATTGTCACGATCGATTATTTCTACTGTTTTTAAAATAGTTATTTTTTAATCCTAAACGAGAGCTTATATCGAAAAATATTTGCTGAATTTTGTTAAAAACAGTGTATACTATGTTAACTATTTATTTCAAGACAAAATTCGCGATGGATTCAGAAATGCTACGGTTGAGAAAATTCCCATTAATGAACTAATTAGTCAAATCTGCATAATAGTTGTCCGAAAATAAAAATCAGACTACGTAGTTAGATCAATTTTTAAGAAAACTGTGCAAGAGTTGTTCGTCACCTGCTCCCGTTTAGGAATTAATTAATAATAATTATCGTGAAAGTAGTATACATGTGGATCATGGCATTAATATTATTCCGGGACACAAGTCAACGACGTTGGGCGAATCGTGAACATTTTTAATCAGGTGAAAACTTATACTGTACAACATGTACAGGGAATTACAGCACAAAACTTATGTAAGCGAAACTACTGGTGTCTAGGTACTGGACCGGTGGCATATCTTCGGCTACTTTCGTGAGCGTTCGGCTTTTGGTCGTACCGCTCTCCTCGGACACGTCGCTTCCCCCTACCACATCAACGCTGATAATCACGACTCACGTATACGCAGTTCTCTCCGCCCCATCACCCCCCATCCTTACTCAAAAGTAGTCAGTAGCACTACAATACGTACGTTGGGTCGCTGTGGCCGAATGGTCAAATCATTCTCCTCCCACCAAGGCGTTCCTAGTTCGATTCCCAGTGGGGTCAGTCCCCGGATTTTCGCATTTGGTAATCGTGCTGGACGATGCCACTGGTCGACTGGTTTTCTCGGGCATATCCCATTTCCCCCGCCCCTTCATTCCGACGCTGCTCCATACTCACCTCATGTCACCTTTCACCAGCGCTAAACACCTCGATGTTGAGCGCTGACTGAAATATTTCACTTTACAGTGCGCACGTGTTCCAAGAGCTGTTTGGGCTTCAGTTAACACCATCCTAGGTAGTTTCCTTTTTTTTTTTTTTTTTTTTTTTTATAAAGAACTCTAAACTTTTTGACTGAATCCATTGAAAAAATTCAAGACTCTAAGCTCAGATGTACGATGCACAATTCTATGGAGGCATTTTCCAAAATAATGTACCATTAATTCGCAAAAAAAAAAATAATAATGCTTGATGGGTTTTTTATAGCAAAATTGGAGACATTTTCTGTGCAAAACCCTGAAAAGGTGTGAGGTTTTTTGCTACCACAAAACAGGTACAAATAATTATATATTTGTATTGTTTTAATTTATTTTTAAAATCACTGTAAAACTACCGGGCGTGGTTCAATCCCCTACGGCGTAACTCTGGAACAAAGTAGCGGTTTTAATTCAACAACGCAAAAGAAGTACAAATGTTACATGAAAAGAAAAGTGTTCAGTAAGCATGGGTAATAAACTCAAAAATATTTTTTTTTACTTCAGAAAACTTTGTAACTACTCATACAACCTCACAACTGTAAAAGCAATGCATTTTAATTTTTACTGAGCATAAGGGGTTTTCGTGATACGATTGGTGGATAACAATGCTTTCAAAAAAACGCAAAAAGCTATGAAAAAAATTAAATTATCTAAAAGAGTACTAACTACCTTACATAAAAAATTACGTTGAAAAATTTGAAAACGAGGCGATATTTAACAGAAATTTGAGTAATTGTGTACGTTTACAATAGTATAGATGGCTGTTTATGAGCATGAGCTAAAGTTTCTCTAAGAGAGCAATTAAAAAACAATCATTCTTAATCATATAGCATGAATGAAACATACGAGGCCCACAACTAATTTACATTTATTCTTCCTTACATAAACATTATTGTTCGTGCAAATGATCAAAATATAAGTATTAGTTAAACGTAAGTATAATTTGATAAAATCACATATGACAGTATCGTACTAAAATATATTAATTAACTAATGACAACAATCAATCTGGTAAACAAGAAATATTTGAATATCGTTTACGTTAGGGAACTATGGTGATGACGGCTAGCTTGTAATTGAATCGGGAATTTGCAAAAGGAACCAAGTCCACTTTTTCAGCAAATTCAGGTTATACAAGATTTCGACTCTTCAAAGCATTCTCTTGTCTGTCAGCAACAAAATAAACCCAGTCCTATACAAGTAATACGTTAAACGGACTAGTCCATGAATGTGCCAATAGCGCATTATTTTGTTTATCACTTACACGATTGTAGTTGAATAATAATTTTCAATGTGGCTTAGTAGTTTTTTCACTAACATATACTAAGGTTCCAATAATCTACACCAAAGCCATTATGCTTTCTCTGATAATGTAATACATAACACTAATTAATGGGTAAAAGGTACTGGGTGGTGTTGTGTTTGCAAAATATGTTTCTAGGTACCAGTTTTTCACTAGAATATACCAACACTGCACTAATATACACTCAAGGTATTATGTTTTATGTGCCATTGTTAGAAAAAACGCTACTTATTTTTAAAAGGGATCAATTCCAATAACATTATTAATGTCTAAAATATAAAATATAAATGCGTGTCTATGTCACTTATGTTTCGTATTAGTCCACGCACACTATACTTTCAAGTTATCCATTATTGATGATCTGTTTCACTCCCAGATCCACTATAATAAGTTTTTTTGGTGGGCTTGGCCCCTTGTGCATTTTAACTTATTAGCTTGCATACATATTCGGTAGATATTTATGTTGGTGAAAATAACTAAATTTTAAACGGAAAACCTTGAAAAAATTAAACACTCTTATAAGTCATGCAGTACCTAGTACATTGCAAAATGTTACACTATTTGAATGCCAATATATATATATATATATATATATATATATATATATATATATATATATATATATATATATATATATATATATATATATATATATATATATATATATATATATATATATTTCTTTAGGTTTGTTTATTTTAATTACAAAATTAATGATACCTTATTGAAAAAAATCTAAAAATCTGTGAAGTTAATTGCTACGAAAATAAATATACCTACTAATTGTTATGTATTTGTGTATGAAGCTATTTTTGATATCGTAATGAATAAAAGCAAGAAGAATTTTCAAAATCATAATGAAACTACCGGGTAAATCTTTAACACAACACAAAACTCATTAATACGAAAAAAACAATTAAATATCTACCTGGATACTGTTTTACATAATTTTATTACCTCTCTTAAATCTAATGATTGAAAAATGATATAAACTATTTCAGCTTCTTTATAAAAATCATATTTCTCCACAATCTCATCAAAACGCTGTTTGAGTTTAGCCTTAATTTCTTTTTTGTTTTCATTATTTTGTTGTTTTAACAGTGGCGTCATTTAGGGGGGAGGCAGATGCCTCCCTCCTTGGATTTAGAATTTTAAGTGTATGTAATATATATTTTTGATCTTTGAAGAACTGTGCAATGGGAGTTTATGACTAGATTTAGTTCTTGGACGTACTCCATTGCAAAATTGAATGACTATCAAAGAAAACTAAACAAAGGAAAGGAAACCATAAAATAAGCAGAGTATGCTTAGTCAGCAAGAATACATACACAACATGAAATTCCAAGACGGAATCGGATCAAATAAAAACCAGGAACAAACAGATAATAAATTAAATTAATAACAAATAAAATAAAAACCAAATAACATGCGACACAGCGATGAGACGAAACAACAAACACAGTAGATATCAGACATGAACAGAAAAATAACAAAAGAACACAACAAGTAGACGAGACAAAATGCTACAGATATCAAACATATACATACAAGACAAACGACACAATGAAGAGACGAAACAAAACACAGTAGTTTTCCAGACAGACAGTGTTACGACGTTTCGGGAACTGGAATCTGTTTCCGTCATCAGGTAGACACACAGGGTTCAGGAATACGAGTGCGACTGTTGAGGAGACTGGAAAAACCATGGGTATATATAGGGTAAGCCCACTTATCCTGCTCAGCCAATGGGAGACGAGCTGTCTCCTGATTGGTCGCGCAGCATAGATTGACTCTGATTGGTTGTGATGGGTTGAGTGTGTGTTTTTGTTTTGTGCTGTAAAGTTGTTTCACTCTTAATCAATGGGATCCACATATTTTTTAATTCAATACTCTGTTGACTGCAATATTGCTATTGCTAATAATAAAGGCTGATTCTTTGATTTTTCTTTTAATTTTGTCAGTTTCCTGTGTAAGTGGTTTCGAGTCTTCCCAAAGAATGTTGTGGCTATTTTCCCATTCATGTTCGGCCAATCTAGATTTTTGGGTTTCGCCTTTCTTGCAATTGTTTTTATGTTCTTTGATGCGTGTTGAAAGAGCTCTGCCAGTTTCTCCAATATACATATGACCACATTCGCAGGTTATCTGATATACACAGTTGTGAGTTTGTAGTTTTTCAGTGGCTGGTTTTACCCTGGTGACCATACTTTTGATAGTGGATTTGGATCGGGATGCTGTTTGAAGTCCGTATTTGTTTCCCAGACGTCTTATTTTATCCGAAAGGCCTCTAACATACGGAATAACTAGGGTTCCTGCTGGTTTTTCGGTTTCTGTGGGCTTAGGTGTTCTGTTAAGTTTCATGTGCTGTTTGATGGTGTTTGCCGGGTAACCATTGGCTGTGAGTTCTTTTTTTATTTTGTTGTGTTCTATCAGTACAGATTTCTTGTTGGAACAAATAATCTCAGCTCGGTTAGCTAGTGTGCGAATTATGCCAGTTTTTGTTCTTTTAGGGTGGTTGGAAGCAAAATGTAGGTATTGACCTGTATGTGTAGGTTTCCTGTATACTTTAGTTTCCAGACTGCTGTTTTTCCTGATAACTAGTACGTCCAAAATAGGAATGCTGCCATTGGTTTCTGTTTCATATGTAAACTTGATTGATGGCCTCAATGCATTTAGGAAGTTCACAAATTCCTCCAGTGTCGTCTACGTAACGAAGCCAGATTTTAGGAGGGGTATTGGTTTTGCTAAGTACTTCCTGCTCAAAATTCTCCATGAATATGTTCGCCATGAACAGTGAAAGTGAAGAGCCCATTGCCATGCCGTCTGTTTCTACAAACAAAGTCTACGTATAAGTTCAGTGCAGGTTGCAATCTGAGTTTCACATACATCCTGGTACATTTTGAAGTACGTCAGTCTGACAAGGCCGTTTTTAGCCATGTTGGAGGGCTTAGAAACAGTTTTTTTTAACGAGCGTGGCGTATTAATATTGAAGTTCTGACCCTGTCCGTAGTGTGTTTTCTTTTCGTACGTTGGCAGAACGGGCACACACGTGGAATATTTTCGTATAAATAACCTGTTTACGAACACACTGCAACGCATTTGAAGCGTGGGTTAGGCGGCCACCTTAAACTGAACATCATTGTGTGTGCTGGTTAAGTAACGGTTTAAATTCCCTATATTGCAAAACAAATTCTTATTTCAACTGTCGTATTTTAAAGTATTCATTTACGCTTATTTCGTTAAGCAATGGTGGCCCTGGCAAACATGACACAAAACTGACACATATATTATAATTGCCACAGGACCTTTAAGCTTCCTCTTGGAAACAGGCGCTGATCCAGATGGAGGGTGATAAGGACCGTGAATTTCCAAACCAAAAACTAAAGTTTAAATTATATGCTAAATACCATAAAATATGTACATTTAAGTCAGGTTTTTGCAGCAGTGCTTGTGATTTTGACAATAATTTCATAGAACATAATAGCACTGCAACTTTTTCCCACTTTTGAATCGGAACATCAGATCCATGCCACCTTAATTTGACAGTGGGCACCCCCTCCACCCCCTAAAAAATTCGAAATTCTAGATCCACCCCTGCGTGGAAGACGGGTGCATCAACACTGTGTGTATTTTGTTTAGCACGCAGCGCACTGGGATAATAAAGAAATTGAAATTTACATTTACCTCTTGTGTGGAAAGGGGGGGGGGTTTGAAGGTACTGGATCCACACTGCGATAAAGATCTGAGCAGGGCGTTGCGTGTTGTATGGGGCGAGGGAGTGGATGGGAGGGAGTCGAACGCTCACTAACATAGCCGAAGTCGTGTTACCGGTCCAGTACCTAGACACAAGTAGCGAAACTTGCATATCTCAATACAATAATATTTTTATGTACTTTACGGCAGTACTTTTGCAAAGCGGGAAGACAGTAGGCCGTACTCGAATTCAGTGCCTTGTGCATAAAGGCTATGAGGCAAACATTCAATGCAAGACGCATTCACAATATGAATCTAATGTGGCCACACACGGCCGGAGGAAGGCAGGCGAGGGCATTAGGCAAAATTATTTTCAAAATTAAAATATATATATATATATATATATTTCAATGGAAATGGGATGAAATCACACAATTAACTGAAAAATTTTTTTTCGAGATTTTAAACTAATAATTTTAAACTTTTTCACATTAAATACACAAATTTTGAAAATTTAATTTGTCACAATATTCTACACTCGACCGAGTGTTATCTTGAAACCATATCAATTCCACGAAACCACTTTTTCTAAACTTTGAAAATTTGGCACTTCGACTTGACTTAGTGTTTAAGACCATTCTCTTTAGTGTTTACTGTTTTTATGATAAATATGTTTTTAAGCTTAAACAAGAGCAGATATAAAAAATCAATCTGGCAGATTTGCTTAAAATGGTTTTTGCCGTGAAAGCAAATTTTTTCAAAGGAAGAAATTATACGGTTTCGACTAAAAAGTAAATTAACCAGAATATCGTTAGTTACATAATTGGCTAAAAGCATCGTATTTACTGCCTAAAAAAAATCTGCCAACGAGGAGAAAACGGTTTTAAGCAAAACTGCCAGACATAGTAATGATATCTCCTCTCGTTTAGAAGTAATCAATTAATATCGCAAAAAAAAAGTAGAAACTAGGGTGCATTGCCTTAAGTGCTCTTCACCACGGCGGTTTCTGCCAGTCGCTTCACCGCCACCTACCGCGAAGAGCTGACCTTCGTGACCAGCGTCAGGCGGCACAAAGATGCTGCCCGCGCCCTCATCTCTGCCTCCTAGACGAGCGGGTATCAGTTTCCTTGCCACCAGCTTGACGTCCATTCATATTCATCACGCGCGATCCATGAAGTGCACGAACCTGCGCGGAATTACCATAGTAATAAACTCGTATAGCACGAAGACTTCTTGGCAGATGGAAACCGCGGGACGTCCTTCAGGGAAACGCAGCATCGTGCGTAGACTCATTTTTCATTCAGGGTATTCTTCACCAACGCACGGCTGATCTCGACATTCTAGAATTTGTAATTTGAATTGTGATGAACCCATGGTAAGTTTAAGTGACTAGTCTACGGACCCCAGACAATTTGGCAGTGAATGTTTTTATACCTAGATTTTCTTTCATCTGGATAGTTTGCTAAACACATTTTCGGAAAACCAGCCTTGTGGTGACCAACAAATATGTGTTGCCAATAGAAATCTTTGTCGACACAGAAATCACAAAATATTTTGTGGTAACAACATTTCATTGCATTGTTTATTGATGACCAGGAAAATGCCACCAGTAAATGTGAGCTTTAGTTGTAGCTGCAACATATTAGCACAAATGAAAATTGTACGGGATGAGTTTAGACGATGTACACAATTTCAAATATATATTACGAAAAATGATAACAGTTACAAACATGTAATCATATCGTATGTGGCAGGGAAACTAAAAAAATTGTTCAAGAGTTTTTTTTAACGATATCTTGATGGTGGAGGGCGCCATTAGGGGCGGCACGTTCTGAGAGAGAGTATCGGAATGTTTCCGTGACCCGCTGGCCCATCCATGTCTGCAGGAATATCAGCTACAAGTGCTGTCAGTACACATTTCAGTCTGTTTCAATAATGACATCTTCAAGGTTGCGGAGGCCCCTCGGTGGTCGAATGGTCAGACCATTCGTCTCCCACCAAGACAATCCGGGTTAGATTTCCGGCAGGGTCAGTCTCCGGATTTTCGCATGTGGGAATCGTGACAGACGTTTTTGGTCGGCGGGCTTTGTCGGGAATCTTCAGTTTCTTCCACTCTTATCATTCCGGCGCTGCTCCATACTCACATCACGTCACCCCACACCTCGATGTTGAGCGCAGACCAAAATCTCGCACTTCAAGGTTGCGTCAGTCACGTGAAACACTCAGCGAAACGATTTCTGACTGCGTTCGAATCTCGTGTAATCTAAGATCATAGACCGGTGAGGGAAGGATAGGAGGCACGGTGCTGAGGGTGCATCGATACCTCACGCCTGTCCGAACGCGGGAACACGTAGTGCATTTTCAATTGAATTTAGGAAAATTTAATTATAACACGAGAAATTAAATTCCGATAAGTTGCACAGAGGTAAAAAGTACCGTGTACAGAAAGAACTAACGATAAACCTTCACCATTTGGAAGTTTCTACGATGTTTCTAAAGGTTATTTTTTGCACCCATTCCTAGCACATCTCCAACGTCACAAGACATAAATTAGTTAATAATAGTTTTCAAAACATAGGTGTAATGTTGGTATTCATGCAGTTTTTTAATCTTTGGGGCATTTTCTTCCTAATTTAGTAAAACTAGATTAGTTGTGTAGTATACCCGGAGAAATGCAAGACCTATCCCTTGGTAAGGAATTATTTTGACTGCCGACATTGACCTCTTAAATAATGGGGAATGTTGTCCGAGAGGTTGTTTGTGACCAATAATAAAATATCACTGAATAAGGTTTCATTAACGTGCAGTCCATGTCATAGCCATTCTTGCTCGGTGCCGGCCAAGTTCCGTGGTTGGCAAAATATCGCAAGGATGCAGACTCTCTGAATGATTTCATGACCACAAAAAAAAATTATTTTCTGTAACTGAATACGGAATTACGTAGTCTCACGACAATACAGTTCAGTCCCGGCCGGCCAAAATACGCGGCACCCCTTTCGTTTAATGCGGGAATCACAATGGTGCGACAGAAGCGACAGGAAGATAGTGATGCGACACTTAAAAAATTCTTATTATTGTGAATACTAGTTTTGCTGCCGCGCGACAAAGACTGAAAAAAATTGTACGACAGCAACAGATGTTTTCAGTATTTCAGTTTTTTTTCGTTTGTTTGTAATAAATTTTTAATGTCCACTGTCTTGCCAAAATGTGTAAATTAAGTCACAATTACGTATTTGCCTAAAAAGGTTATGATTTGCTTATGATAACCAATAAAAATTTCCCTTGAAATAAATAAATGAGATATGCTACCAGTTCACCGATTTCACCAGCATTGGGCATCAAAATTAAATTCCGACTCAAATAAAATCGATATTATTTCTCTTCGGAATACGCGTCTCGTCCGCCATTCTTGTCGCGCAGACGTCACAGAAATCTCGGCACTGATTGGTTGACATTTTATGTATTTCGTATCACGGCGGTAGTGTAGCTTCTGTCGAGCCATTGTGATTCCGGCATAATGTGGCGGTGCACACGCTTGTTAGGTATATTTGTGATCAGTGTGACGGTAGAGCTGACCGCATGATACCAGATCTGCGTGGTCTGAAGTATTCTCTTGCGGCCTCGCCGCTGGTCTGTGCACTGCTCGTGATACAGCGAAACGACAGACCAGCCGATTTTATTACCGACTGAGATTTCGTTGACTCAGTTTTAAATACTGGATGACTAAGAATAACTGCAACAAACACCTTGTATTGCAGAATGTGGATAAGGGAAAAAGAGTACCGTTAAAACACATTGTCGGAACAATATTATTGTCCGCAGTATTGATTCAGGCTTGGTAATAATGGTAAGAAAGATGTGGTTGAAACTGTACTCTGTTCTTACATTGTTGGCACTAAAGGCAGAAAATTTTGCAGAAGAGGCATTACTACACATTATATTATAATTCAGTCCTGTAGAATACAGATGTGAAATCGTGCAGACAGCAGACGTTTATTAGCTACTCGCTGACACAGTGAAATGGGTCTGTATTCAGTAACAGTTTGATTATTATCCCAGCTACTTGCAGGAAGTGTTGAGTAAATCAGCGGCCAATTGTGAACGTTATACAAACCTAAAGTAACTTGCGCCTAAAAGAGAACGCGAATTTTTCAGGTCCCTACCAATCAGAACAAGGTTACTGCGACACCACACGTCTGTGACTAGCGGGTTGAATCACGGCTCTCAGACTGTTAGAAATTTCCAATCACTGAGCACGAAGCAGAGCTGCAGGTGTGTACGTGAGGCATTGAAACAAAGAGGTGCAATAATATTTTCCAAAAAATCACCGTTCTTTATTACTTACTAGGGACAGGAAATTTACGCTATTTCAATCGTCTGCATTTTAGAATCAACTATGCTAAGCATACTCAAGTCCCGACCACTTGTCCACTAACTGCTACTAAGTGGAACAGCAGAAAATGAACGAATAAACGAGGCTTGAGTATACGTAGGACAATGCATGGATTTTAGCATCTGGGTCATTGCATTCGCAAAATTTTCTTGTCCATATTAATTACTGATGCTTTTCTGACGTTGGTGGGACCTTATTTGACTGGGCGAGTGGCAGCTCTGGTGCACTACGACTGAAAGCATGTTATTCGTATGCAAACATTTAAACCGTGCCGAGTAACCGTCGCCCGTTCATACATGGCGGAGGACGTTGTACTGATTATTTAAAAGACTATGTATTATTGAAGAGAATATTCTCGCGATTTTCCTCCGACGGTACGTCTACAACCAGGCTAGAACGTTTTAAATTACATTGAAGTTTTTATTACTACTTAAATATATATATTTCAAGGAAAGTTGATCACACAGAGATTTTTGAGCTACTAGAATGCTCTCGGCACAAAAACACAGGGTATATTGCGACGTGTTTCTATCAAGTGAAGCTAAATTACTTGTATTTCGGAAACAATAACCACAGCTTTAAGAATAAAGATATCTTATTTGGTTGCTTGTTTATTCATCCTTGTTTAGTAATAATAATAGAAATAATAGTAGTGATAATAATAACAATGATGATAATAATAATAATGTACAGGTTTTCTTTTTACAACTAAGGAACATGCCAATGACAATCGAACCCCACTTCAGAAAGTACTTTAAATATTATTAGCAAGTTGTTTCCAGAAGAAAAAATAATAACTGAGTTGAACTGGGGTTTTACGAAAATGAATACGTTATTGTCTATAGGTATCATACTACGAAAAATCAAAAATTATGTAAAAAAATATTTAAATTGTGTTTGTAACGCGGCAGTAAATTACTAACATGTGTATATGCCTTTCAACAAAACTTTATAACTGCACAATTTCAGCCGAAAGACGTTACATAAGAACTAGATGTTACGCTGTTCTTTTGTTGCAAGACCAAACTGTACGCGTCCATATTGCTGGTGAGAATACAGGATTGCGTTATTTAGCAGGGGAGGGGGAGATGAGTACGATTTTTTAAACCAAAAACATTAGTATAGGACATCGCTATAGATAATTATTTATCACGGGAAAACTTGACTGTTTGCTGGTTTTCAACATACGTTTAATTTATGAAAATATCACTGGCTTTCGCTCGCAAGTGGGGCTGTTACCCTATTTGACTAAGCCAATAAGAATCCCGCCGTTGTAATATTTGAAGTCTATTATTGGTCTGCAGGCAGCTACGTTGTGTCAGACGTATAACACCCAATTATACATGTTGCAAGAAACCACAGTGTTTTCAAGGGAATGTTGGAACAAAACATTTTCGTGATATATCAGCATCTCTAGACATCGCATGTTATGAAATGCACAATGGCGCTATTTAATTTGGTCATACACAGAGATATACCGTCAGCATTGGTCTTGCTCCCCTTGTTTCAACACAACGCCTTCAAAATAAAATACATTATTATAAATAGCGGAGTAAATTATACCCGAGAGCAGGTACCCTAGATTTATCAGACTTCTGAACTGGACGTGCGTATGCGTCTCAAAACCTCTGGGCAATACCATACAATGATAAAATGATGCCCTGCAATGAAGAAGAGACGGAAAGCGAGGGGTGGGGGGATTCCACCGGCCAGCGCAATGTCCGTTACGTTCCCCACATGCGAAAAATCAAGGTCGCCACTGCCGCATTATGACGTGAGTGGTCTGATAATTTAACACTGCGTTATGACGTGAGTGGTCTGATATTTAACACTGCGGTCAATGTCTTGAAGACAAGTATAGGGGGTTCGAGATAAAGTGAGGACTTTTGTATGCCGTCATATCTAGAATAATAATTTTAAAATATTATGTATTGTTAGGCCTACCTGAGACGGTAAGTTTCAATTGAAGTACAGTGTATAAACTTCAGTTATTACTCACAGAGAATTTATAATATAAAAATGTGTCAGTTAACTAAAAACTATCTTGAAATAATAAACTTACTAGGACTCCGAAGGAGCTCACTAATTCACGAACTCAGATTTTCTGTTAAAAATACTCTACCTTGAAAAGACGGCTGCCAAATACTCGTATTTTTATCTGTTAAGAGGGCAACAAAGTGTTTAGTTTCGAGCTGTTTTAGAGGCAGTGCGAAAGCAGATGTGGGGCAAAAACGTTTATGCAGAATAATGAGATTTTGTCATGTCATTGGGGAAAAATTTAAACAGGAATACCTGTTTTCAAAATGTCGCTATCATTTTGATTAACACGTAATGTTAAATAATGAAAATACGAAAATAATGTTATCGCTGTATCCATATATATATATACTGACAAAATCACCTTTTTTATTTGTAAGTAGTCGATAGCTAATGAAATTTTTTTTATACAATTTATGATTTGTATGCATTTTAAATCAATATTGTTTGTGTTAGAGGCTGTGTAATAAAACTACTTGTACTCGACGAGCTGCAAGTGACCTGCGTTTTTAATATCACAGCACTAGTGGCTTTATAAGGACAAATATCTAAGTATGCCCCTGTTCACCGCGCAACTCTTTATCTTGGAGTGTAATGAGGGTTGCCTACTTTCAACAATTCAAACGCATCGTTAATACATCTCTGAGCCAATACCATAAACTGGTAGGCGTAACAACATTTCAAAAAAACCATCAGCTTTGAAAAAAAAATACAGTTTTATTTTAAACACTCTGAAGAGTTGTCGGTTCTGCAATTACAGCGATTTAATAAATTAAATGTATTTGTTTGTATTTGCTAATATCAACTCAACATAGTCTTAAAATCCAAGAGCGAATAGTTATATTTAGATTATCTATTAAATTTCCAATATATTGTGGTTAAGTTACCATTCCAAAGCCACCCGTCTTCCTGAGAAATTATTTGGACGATATGTCGAATAAGCAATTACACACCCTTTTTCAAACTACTTTTTCTTTTCGTGACAAACAGACGATTGCGGATTGTAAGTATTATTTTTACACATCAGATTACAGTATTTGTACGATATTATGTACGTATGTGACACAAATCTCTCGTATATGTGATCACTATCAAATGCAATTTCGAAATAATATATTTTGGCAAACCTCTGCATTCCAATGGTTTGAAGATCACAAAAATGTTAGATGTTAGCCCATGTTTTGACTTACGAATACTTTGAAGCATGGCTTGCGCTCCTTCGAAAACCAAAATTTTCAGCTATTTCATCCCCACAAATATCTCGCGAAGAAATAGCGCAATAAGTACAGCATAACATATTTGTAAGCAGGAGACATTTGCAGGCCACCAGGCATGCGCGTCAACACACATTACGATTAAATATAGGACGGGTTCTATTTGTGAACATAAGGGCCCTCCCTAGATAGGCTGCGTTTGTGTGTGTTTGAGACAGAAAATCGATGGAGTGGTAAGGGTGTCGCTGGCCGGTGTGTGTACTGTATTATCGCCCCTCCGCGCAAGCCACCCAGCTGGCGTACAGTGCTTTATTACTATCAGTTTTCCTGTGATATTTTAAGCGGTGACCAATTATTTCATTTACGGGCAGCGTAGTTCAAAGTTAACACTCGTTTCTATAGTTGTGTTTTGCGAATCTAGTTTGTTATTTGTCCACATACGGCAGTCTGAGAAGAAAACATTTTTGGGTATTTTCATGAGCCCTAAAATTATATTTATAATAGCCATGGTAAATGTTTAAAATTGGAGCGACATTGTTTGAAGTGTGCGGGTTGAATAGTTTGGTCAAATAAATAATAGTCGTACCTCGCTGCAACACATATTGAGGCGCCGGTACACTGTCACAGTGTACAAAAATTGAGAACGGAATTGAATACCTACTGAATTATGGATAGTGTTTATCGGACTATAGTGAACAACAATCTGCTCATTGTCTAACCTGACGAGTGTACTTGAGCCTAGTCATTGTAGGCGGAACTTTAAAATAAAACTGTTTTATAGCTGTTGCAAATCTTCAGCATTGACGCAGTACGCAGAAAGCAGCAACATATAGTATGGCCGTCGTTAACAGCTCTATACAGCATGCGCTAGATGCCGCGTCTGAGGTACTGAAACAGGTAGGCGATAAGAGCTAGAATGGGTCGTGCCTCAACAACTGCATCACCTTTATGCCTTTATGCGTTGTGCGTGAAAATACCGTGCAGTGTTTTAGTCGTTAGCTTTTCCTATGGAACTTTCAGCGGGTACCCTACGATTTTTTTTTTCGAAATGTGCGTAATATCAAGTCTAGCGTATGCTTCTCTATTTTCGTTTTACGATTCCAATTGGTATTTTTACGTAACAACAGTCTGAAGAAGCCGTTTTTATCAATTTTAGATGCCCCGAAACCATGACTGAGTATGATATCTATAAAAGAAAAATAGAGAAGCATGGTTTTAAATGTGATTTATTTTCGTAGATAAAGATATGGAACACACATTTAGTGGTATTTCTTACAAAAAACTTTCTTCTAGCGCACTGTAACAACGTTAATGCGCCAGGTGTATACTGTAGAGCTCTCAACCATTAAATAGCACTGTTGCTACTATGAGTATTGCAATCTCGAATACAGGAGTTGTGAAATGTTCTAATAATGCATCTATATCTATCTTTCAGGAGCCTAGATAACCTCTAAAAATTTTTTCTTACTTACAGAAGATGCAATCATAACCCATCCCATGAGGTTGCGCTCATGTTTAACAAGGCATGCCGATGAAAACCCTCCGACTTATCAATACAAGTTTATTTCGCGGTCGACAGAGCGAGCGAACATCCTTGCTGATAACATCGAAAATTAACTTTGTAAGAGGTTATTAACTGGCGAGGTTATCGACCTTCAGATATTCACAAGAGGGCCACACGTGTTGGACTTAGCCTTGGTGGTCCACACGTGGACCAGTGAACAAGTGACGCTTCGACGTTACATTAGTAGCAATATTGTAAGAAGCATTGTCGTCAATGTTTATTCTATCTACGGTATAACATAATATTAAATGTTTATTTCTTCGTTTCCTATGCGTTTCCATACCATTCATTCGATTAGTGAACTGTGCGTGAGACCGCGAAGAATTCTGCAAAATATTGGGGGGGGGGGGAGCGTTTAGAGAGACGAAACGGAGTACCAAAAAATTTAATTAAAAATTCAGTGAATTGGGCACTTGTTCATGAAGTAGTAAAGGTTTTTAAAGGGAGGAGAGACCGAGTTAGAGAGGCAGGACGGGGAACCCCCCCCCCCAAAAAAAAAAAACATGATCGGCATTGCAACACATGCCGGGACAGTTGGAACAAGATAATTTTCTCTGTTTATTTTTCAGTATGCATGGATACTTCTAATTATTTAAATAATCATCTAAGGATAGCGTTCTTTTGTTGATATTCGTCCATTGCAAGTAGTTTATACACACACACGCACACACACACACACACACACACATACACCCTGCTATCGACGTGTCGTCGTTAAAGTACTTACTATAATGGTTTCCCTATTGTAAATTGCCTATTATAAATTACACAGCAGAAAAAATTTTCACATCAAATAAAAATATTTAAGGTTTTTCAGCATGTGGTAAAGAAATCTGGGTTTAAACAAAAATTTTAAAAATTGTATATTGGATGTATATATTGTTATCACTTCCGTTTTCATTAATTTTCCATTTATGGAAAACTTCAAAGTTTACAGATGAAAAAATTTAATTGCTACAATATTAATTTGGTTGCAATAATTATCTAATTTTTCAAACAAAACATTCTAACAGACGACACTACTTGCAATGGTTAATTTTAAATAATGTTTCTTACTACCTTAAAAAAATTGAGATGTGTTAAAAAATATTTTTACAATGCCTGTTATAAATCAGTATAAATTAGCCTAATGAGCGAACGCATTACTGCCTTTTAAACGAAAAATTTGAAAACCTACGTGAACATTAACAAGTTGTTTAATGAGAGATATTTACAGAGTATATTTGGAGTAATGTTATATAAATACACTGAAGAATACATAAATGGAACACCGGAAATTTTAAATACCGTTATACACAACTTTGCGTTCGTCTGAAAGTTTATCAGTATTCTTGATCAACTGATTTTATAGTTTGAATTTAACTATCCCCTCTCACCTAATACGAATAAATTAATTTTGTAATGTTTGTTATACATTTTATATGTTAGTTTAAAATAACGTTTAACATGCTACGCGTCTAAAAGTTATGCGCAACCAATTGTTATACGTAACACACGTTCACTTATGCAGATAGCAAGTGTTTGTCGTTTTAAATTTCTGCACAGCTTCACTGACGGTAGAATTAAAAATAATCATACAAATTCTATTCTTCACAATATGTATCATTGCCGTAAAACAGACACACACATTTTGAAGTTCAAACATTTGCAGGATACAAAACTTGCAGATTTAATTATTAGTAAACATTTTTTGCCTCATTAACTATTCCATGGCTGATTTTACTTATTGTCGTATTGTGTCAACGAAATAACACTAATTGTAACTGTAACTAAAATCAAAAGAAAAAAAAATTGTACAATCTCACTAAAAAGATTTACTCTTTTAATATGTAATACAAGACACTGGGTTGCAGAGATAAAGTGTAATAAATGCCTTTCTTATAATTTAGACGCAACAGCATCGGCTCAAATAAAATAATTTCAGGATTGTACAGTAACCTGTTTCTTACTACTGAACTCATTGTTTCGTGACGAAAAAAAAATATAATTTTGAAATATGCCATAAGTAGAGATTTTGAAACAATTTTAGTCACGTTTTATTTTGTAAATCGTGCCTATTATAATCTATGTTGCGAGTATTAGAAAAAAATGTGCAAGTTTTTTTCACTGTATGAATTTTTCTTAAGAGCAGGGCTTGGTACATAATTCAACGCTAAAAGCATTAATCCATAACTGTAGGTTTCTTGAAGCCAATGTGAGAAAATTAAACAATAGCAATCCTAGACAATAGTTTTAGCCAACGTTTGAAACTAAATTGTTTCCAGTGTTACGAACTTCTGAGGCACGATCTCTGACGTCAGAACCTCGTGCATATAACTGCGCCGAAAGAGATTACGCGTAACGAATTAGTAATTCTGGATAAATATTTACTCATAAAGTTGGCAAATACCATTATCTAGGATTGTCACTGAGTATTTTATTCATATTGGCTTCGAAAAAAGCGTAGAAATCAATTTATGTTTTCAGTATTTATTTAGCTACCACACATTCTTAAGGAACAATACGTGGTATACTTTTATTAGGAAGAGCTTCAGATCAATGGGAATGAATTTCTTTTATATTTGGCCACGGTCTCACTATAAGTCTTAAACAGGTTTAGTTGAACACATTCGGCAACCATGTTGGATCGCGTGTAAAGGTAAACATATTTGCTAGGTTACACGCTTAAGCCGACTAAAATCAATGAATGAACCTCAACAAACGTGGAACCTTAAATGGACCATAGTTAATTAATATTACAACTACACTCAGTGCTGCTGAGAGTCTAAAACGAATATACACACTTTAAACCTAAAAGTTGATTTAATGTAACGAGTGAAAAATGCAGCCATATTTGTAACACAACTCGTTACTCGAAGTAGCAAATAGGAGAGCAGGAGGAAATATATGTCGTTTGAAACTATATGAAACAAGTTTATTTAGAACGAGAAGAATGCGATACGAATTAGTTCGGAGTACATGTAACCGCTTTATAAAGCTGAACATGAGTGAAGTAATTCTGTGTCTAGTGTGGCCACGGTCTTTGATCCCCCATTTAAACTCCGAGGCTGCGAGCTTCGTAGGAAGACCACTTAGACGGACCAACATACGGTTGAGAAGCCAAGGAATCTAGCATCGAGATGCGCCCCTATTGTTAGTCTTCTTGCTGGCAGCTGACACCAGAGAGAGGTCTGACCGTCAGTAGCTAGACAGGGATGTTAAATAGCTGCCAGTCAACCCACTTTGTCGGACATGCCACGTATCCTGGCTGTTACTTGAGCTGGCCATTCACGTCACGTGTAGCAGCATTGCCTTCATGTCGAGTTTTTTTTTATAAATCATAATGCTATTACCATATTATAGTACCGTTCTTGTTCGTTACTTGCTACTGTCACAATGGCCCTGGGAAGAGAAGGAATTTCGAAGTGTGGCAGGAAAGAATCTTTCACGGAGGAAGTGATGTAGGAACTTGTGGTCTAGGTCATGTTGGTAACCCTTAAGGCAACCGCCTACCCCACGCTTCAAAAGCGTTTCAGTGTGTTCGTAAACAGGTTTTTTTCCACAAAAATATTCCACGTGTGTCCACTGTGCCAAGGTACGAAAAGAAAATAAATTTCAGATAACGTCGGAACCTCATTGTTAAGACGCCACGTTGATTAAAAACACTGTTTCTAAGCCCTTCAACATGGCTAAAAACGGCCTTTTCAAACTTCCGTACTTCAAAATGTATCAACTGGATGTGCGTGAATCTCAGATTGCGATCTGGACTGAACTTAGTTTCAGACTTTCCGCCAATAGTATTATACGGTCACCACTTAATGCCCCATACTAAAATCCGCTCGGCGGGAGCCTTGCACGCTAGTTCAGCACTTGGCTCGTTGAGGCGACGCGGCGATTGATGCGCGCTTCAAGGTCGACCTTACTGCTGCGTCGCTTTTGAGCCTCTCACGCGCGGGTAGGCGGCGCCCTTAAGATTGCCGTCTGCTCGGGCAGCCGAGCGGTTTGCAGAGTTTCGACCGTTACCAGATAATTCGAAAACTTCTCATCGCATATAAATGTCTACTTAGGCATAGCATGTAAAGAACACGTGTGTATGCCTATTTCAGTTCACCACTACTAATGAAAGCATATTTTTTATCAGTCGAAAAAGGCGAAAATGGGGTTTTTTGTTGTCATTTTCAAGTATGTAAATCTTACCAGAAAATCTTTTTAAAGTATAAGCAGGTACAACATACCTTAATTTTTTTTACCTACTGAAAGTCTAGCACAGGCGCGTTTTCAAGAAGGCTGCCCGCTAGTACAGTGACCTGCGCCTAGAGATTAGGGCGAGACTTGACGCGCAAAATACGTTCATCCATGCAGCCACCTTAAGATAAGGTCAGATTTCATCGCTGCCTCACCGACATGCGGGGTAACTCATAGTATAAACCAAATTACCTACATCCATGCAAATACAATAGCCTAGCCGGCGTTAGTAATTATGCTGCTCTATAGAAAATGTATTCGTTGAATAGATATAGAGTTACGAGCATCCCAAAAGGAAATACGATTTGTTGAAACTACCCGCTGGTGGTGAACAAGTTAGAGACGTGAATGTCAAATTAAAGTTAACATGAAATTTGATGTTGAGAAATTAAAACTCTGCTCTTACCATAAGTGATACCGTACTAGACGTATTTTAAATTCAAAAAGTTCTCGTTTATGCCTATGCTGTATTTGGTCATTTTCCTCTCCTCCGCCATTGCCGTACTTTAAGGGCGCCGCCTACCCGAGCGTGAGAGACTCAAAAGCGACGGAGATATAAGGACGACCTTGAAGCGCGCGTCAAATGCCGCGTCGCTTCAATAAGCAAAGCGCTTAACTAGCGTGCAAGCTTCCCGCCGAACGGTTTTTACTATGGGACATTAAGCGGTGACCATATAATTTTATTGGTGGAATGTCTGCAACTAATTCCAGTGCAGGTCGCAACCTGAGTTTCACATACATCCTTTTAGTACATTTTGAAGTACGGAAGTCTGAAAAGACCGTTTTTAGCCACGTTGGAGGGATTAGAAAAGTGTTTTTAATGAGCGTGGCGTCTTAACAATGAGGTTCCGACCTTGTCTGAAGTTTCTTTTCTTTTCGTACGTTTGCACAATGAGAACACGTGGAATACTTTCGTAAAAAAAATCTGTTTACGAACACGCTGCAACGCATTTGAAGAGTGGGGTAGGCGGCCGCCTTAACCGGTAGGCCTACCTTTACACAACGATGAATATAAGATAACTCACTGATTTCGCATTCGGGAGGATGCGAGTTCGATTCCTAGGCCAGCCTTATTTTCCATGGCTTTCTGGAAGCACTCCAGGAGAATACTGGGTTGACTACAGGTCATGGCCGCTTTCCTTCATGTCCCCGATTTTCTGAGCCTATTGTTTCTTCTCTAATCGTCTCACTGTCAACGAGATGTTAAGACCTACTACCTACCTACCACTCAAGTAAACAAACTGTGGCTCTGATACGTTCTATAATTATAGCGCTTATCGCAGCAGCTGAATACCAGCACGCCTCCAGCGAGAGGGGGGAGGGAGGGAGAGAGAAAGGGCGGCAGTGTTGCCAAATTAGCTTTACCCTCGATAAACCTAAATTTTTTGAAGATAAGTTCAGTGTAAAAAATATTAATATCCCAGCAAGAAACCTACGTTTGTTTTTCTGTAGAGGATTAATTAAATAAACAACAGTGGCGAATCGGTACCTCCTTGCAATGCTACTGACTCAAGAACAGAGTTGCGATATTCCTCTCTAGATTTTATCGTCCTTATTTAATTGGCTAGTATAATACTGTTGTTGCTCAATCTCCTACGTGTATTTCACTATTGTAATAATTATGTTTTTATGTCTCATTCATTCGGTTGATGGCAGTTAGCCTATCGTAGGCATGCAAAGATTTTTTTCCCTTAGAATTACTTATGTCAAGATCAAGTTACAGATTGTACTGTTGTTTATCTACGCAGGTAAATTTCGCGACAAGCTTTTATATCCTATAAACTGAGTAATGTAATAAATTAATGAATTTTATTTTAATTTAAGTTTATTTTCTTCTTTTTAGAGCAATTAAAAACCTGTTTTTTAATTTTTTACTATTAATTATTTTTTTTATTTATTTTTTGTTAATTTTCTATGTTGTTCCTACGAGTGCCGAAGAAATATCCGTAGACCCTCCCAGAGCTTCATTCAGAAGGGTAAGAGCTAATATATTACAGGGTTCGCCCCGGTGCTCTGAGGTGGTACGTTCATGACATCTTGTTTGATACACACTGATACCACTCAGCCCTCTACATGGACTCACCTTGAATTGCGTGTTTGGAGGTATGCGCCACTTATTTAAGCTTGAAGCTAACGTGTACGTAACAGATCACAGTTCCGGGTTTGATTTTGGATTTTTTTTCACCTCCGCTAGAATTTGCCCAAGGCGTAGGTCGATATTAGGTAAGACACGACCCCGCTAAGTCTTACCGTTTAGCCGGGCAGTGGTACACCATCTCCTTGAAGAGCTGAACGCGGTCGTCATTTTATTCGTATTCTTCTCAGTAAACACTTTCATTTGATACCCATATCATGGTAGTGGGTAGAAAATAACTATTCCGCCATCTTGGGATTAATAACTTCTCTTAGCTAACCGTGCATTGTCATCCAAACTAAACGTGTATGCAAAATTTCAGCTCAATTGGTTGAGGATAACTGCTTTAAAATTCAGTTGCAAGATATAACCCGAACAAACATACACACATTGCAGGTTAAATAAAAGCTTGTAAAAAAAAAACCAAAATTTGCCTCCTCCTCAGTCAGTAGAGCTAAAGTTTTACCGTCTCTCGTTCACAAGCTAGTACGCGAAGCAATGTGCAGAGCTTCTGCTGGTAGACATTTATACGATATCAGCTCAACGTGCGATACTATGTCTGTTCAAAAATATTCAAAGAACGTTACACGTGCATTTATCCATTCCAAGTTTCCCACTGATCTGTTACGCTTGTTTATTTGCACTCGAAAATGGCGAAAATGGAGTTTTGGGATAATTTTAAAGTACGAAAATCTTGGTACAGAATCATTTAAAAAGGATTTGGGATGGTGCAACAAAGCTTTATGTCTCAAATATTACTTCATAAAATGACATGGTCACTTTTGAATGTTTCATAGAGGCGATTCATCGGCGAGAAGACTGCGCGACATTATAGTAACTTACGCCTAAAGGCTAGGGCGCGGCGTGATTCGCGTATTGTGTCGCCTAAGCGCTTTTAGACCTTTAAGCAACCAAACTATTTCCTCCCAGAGCGTCACCTTAAGATGGCGGCTAAGGGCATCACTTCGAGCTGTTTTAGAGGGTAATGAGAAAGAAAATTAAGGTAAAAAAATGTTTATGCAGAAAAATGAGATTTTGTCATGCCATTAAAAGTTATTGGACCTGGCGCGTGAGCCGTGCTGTAGCATGACGGAAAGTAATTTTCCGTATAGGCCTGTAACCATTGAAAAGTTTCTACGAAAAGAAGACGTACTTCAAACGGTGGCCCTATAGTCTTAAAAATGCCGTCCGTTAAAAACATAATTACCAAGCTCCAAATAATTTTTTCACGTTTCTGTAGCTAAGAAAATTTCAACCTCGATAGTAAAAACAAAATCATAGAGACCTGTGTTGGACTTTGCCGCATACTTTCCACAAATAAAATAACAGGGTCATAGCATGAAGTCCCATTAAAAACACGTTCTACGAAACTACTGCACGCTAGTTTAGTCCTTTGCGCCTTGATGCGATGAAGTGTTTGATGGACGTGTTACATTTGACCTATCGCTTCCCATGTTTCAACAACAATAAAAACCTTTGTATTTGAGCAATTTTACAACTCGCAGAAAAAAAAGCTATCAATGTAGAAAAAAAATAGGAACTAGCAAAGTCATCTGTCATCTCCGTTCGTATCCGATAGCTCATAGCAGTAATAATTTTTCCCGTGTATGATTTATACGCATCAGCTTGATGCACTGTAAGAATGTATTTGAGACGAAAAAATATATCCTCTCTCCTGAAACAAGTTGGGCGGCATAGCTCGAAACATGTTTCTATAGTTTCGGTGCATCAAGACGATCATTTTAAGCTACAGTATTGGGTCACTTTGAAAACCACCCAGGAGACCCGTTAAAAATAAAAATAAATTAAACCATAACCCCTTCCTGCGTTAACTACAGGCCTATCAAACAAACGAGCATTTGGAAATACCTGCAGCCTCTTTAAGCCCGCCCTACAGGATGTGTAATTTATACTATCATCTGTTATACCCAATGGTATAGAGGTTAATACGGCATTCGTAGCAGCGACCGTAGCATAAATCGGTGCATCAATCCTAGCTCATATTCATACGATACCTTCAGAGGAAACAGTGAACTAAAGTAAACACTTAACCTCTATTTTAATGAAAGTGGAGTTGGTTTCAGTGAAAAACAACGAAAACCACAAACGAAAATGGTGGACCAGACCTTGGTTGCAGAAACGAAATACCTAAAGGATATTAGTTCACTCATGTTATTTTGTGATGTCGATGCTATTTTGAACAGATATTAGTCGCGAAATTGTGTGGTCATGTGACAAACACGAAGCGGCTGCAACTAACCATAGAGGTTTATGGATAGAAAGCAAACATTCTAACATAGGACGCGTTCTGCGTATTATTGTTCTGGGCAAGGTCTCCGAGTACAGAATCAGCTACGCTCGGAGACAGACCTCTTGAGAGGATGCTAGGAATTGGCTAGTACGGAAGCAGAAATGCTGACAGAAAATATTCAAAGAAAATAATACGTAATTGGGCATCGTGTAAGGTGAAATCTAACACCCTCTTAAGTGCGCCATTAACCACGAGTTTAAAATGCGTTGCGACGTGTTCGTAAATACGTTTATTTTATGAAACTATTACACGTGTGCCCATTACGTCAATGTAGGAAAAGAAAACACGCCAAACGATGCCGGAACGGTAGTTACAAAGCATTACGTAAATTAAATAAATAATTTCAGAACCCCTCAAAAAGGCTAAATAAAAAATTTTTTTTCAAAATGTTATATGTGGTAAACCTACTCTAGTAACATGCAATGGACTTAGCTCAAAACTTTCCACCATGTAAAGATGGGTTTCGACCACGGTCGTAGAATAACAGGTCTGGACACTCGCCTATCTGACAATGTATTTTTCCTGACCCCCTTGTTGTTTGGCTGTAGTTCGTCAAGTTACCGAGAATGTCGTACTTTTTGGCGCTGTAAACCGGGCGGTCGGACTCAAACTCCGTCCACTTTTTTCCATTGTTAAATTTATAAAGTAAATAAAGATTGCTAGAGCCTTTTCTTAAATTTGTGGGCGAAGAAAGTATTTCATAAATTGATAAAAAGTACGTTTTGATAAATTGTTTATCTTAGTGTAAAGGAAGTGGGCGGAGTTTAGTCCGACCGCCGTAACATCAGCGCCAATAAAACACAACAATCTCGGTAACTTGGTGAACTACAGCCAAACAACAAGGGGGTCAAGTTTCCAGGCGAGTGTCCAGACCTGTTCTTCTACGGCCGTGGTTTCGACAATGATAGTGTAAGTCAGACGAGTGATCTGCGATACCATTGCACGCCTTTTCAGTGTCTTACAGTAGAGGCGATACCGCGCCAGATGAGCCAGTCAACATCGCCCTTGGCGCCGTACTTCACACACACAACGACCAGTACGTGGGGTCTTAAGAGGGCGTGGTACATAATTCAACGCTAAAAGCATTAATCTATAACTGTAGGTTACTTGAAGCCAATTTGCGAAAATTAAACACAATAGCAATTCTAGACAATAGTTTTAGCCAACGTTTTCAACAAAATTGTTTCAAGTGTTACGAACTTCTGAGGCACAATATCTGACGCCAGAACCTCGTGCATTTAACTGCGGCGCAATAGATCACGCGTAACGATTTAGTAATGTTGGCAAATACCATTATCTAGGATTGTCATTGAGTATTTTGTCTATATTGACTTCGAGAAATACGAAGAAACCAATTAATGTTTTCAACGTTTATTTATCTACAAGGCACTCTTAATGTGGTGGTCTGGATGAACTTTTTTTTTTGAGCTGTGAGGCCCAGAAGTGCGGAAGCGATAAGGACGAGACAACACGGACATCACGCCTCACACTAGCCTCTGTCTAGGCGACAGTCACTGAACTGTCGTTCAGCTTGTCGCCGACAACGACCCTGTATGAGACTTTCTGTAGTGACCCTACCATTTCATTACTTATTATTAAAGGCTAAGGTGTGCTGTGCACGCCTATATATTTTAAAAAGATTCTGCGCCAAGATTTACATACCTAAAAAAAAAAAAAAAAAAAAAAAAAAAAAAAAAAAAAAAAAAAAATTAATCACTACACTCCGCCTCTAGAAAATATGCTTTAAGAGTGCGAGGTGTATCAATAAACGCTGGAAACATCAATTGATTTCTACGATCTTTTCGAAACCAATATGGATAAAATACTCAATGACAATCCTATATAATGGTATTTGCCAACTTTATGAGCAAATATTTATCCAGAATTACTAATTCGTTACGCGTGATCTCTTGCGCTGCCGTTAAATTCACGAGGTTCCGGCGTCAGAGATTGTGCCTCAGAAATTGGTAACACTGGAAACAATTTTGTTTAAAACGTTTACTAAAACTATTGTCTAGGATTGTTATTGTTTAATTTTCGTAAAATGGCTTCAAGAAATCTGCAGTTATAGATTAGTGCTTTTTAGCGTTGAATTATGTAACACGCCCTCTTAATGAGTAGTGGTGATCTAAAAATGGGTATAAATATGTGTAATAAATAGTCCTTAAATAATATTCCTAAGCGGGTATCAGTCATGTGCGTTGAGTAGTTTTCTATTAATCTGGTAATTGCCGAAGCTCTGCACACCGCTAAGCGCCCTGGGCAGACGGCCACCTTAAGGGGCCTGCATACCTGCGCTTCAAATGCGTTTTACGGTTATCCTTTTTGACGAAACTATTTAACGCGCATTAGGCTACATTTGTGTATCTACGAAAATAATACATACTTCAAACTACGTCTTTAAAGTCTTCAAAATTCGGCATGTTTATTAGAAACATCGTTTTTGGGCAACTCAAAATGGCCTAAAATAGCTTTTCCAGATTGCCGTGCCTGGAAAAATAAAAACCCGTTTCGAAAAACACAACTATAGAAACAAGCGTTAGACTTTGCACTATGCTGCACACAAATAAAATAATGTGGCCACCACTTAAAGTCCCGTTGAAAAAAATAATAATAGTGAAGCACTGCACGCCATCTGAAGGGCTTGCACGGAGAGGCGATAATGTATCACATACGTGGGTTATGGCAGCCTAACCGCTCCTGCCTCACACACACAAACGCAGCCTATCTAGGGAGGCCTCTTAAGCTGTAGTCTGACGACGGCGCAGACATTTGCATCCTGGTCGCCTCGTGGTGACATGATTGCGACACAGCACAAGTCTAGGCTGGCAGCTTGCCACGCACAAACAGATCCTTGGCAACGAGCTAAGGCCACAACAAACAACACGAGACTACCGGGAAGACCCCCCAGCTACGTAGGACGATGTTGAGGTCAACTGGGACGTAAACATCACACGAGGCGGCACGAACTTTGACATCATCTATAGATTTAAGAGTATTCTGTACCGGTTTCAAATTCCCAGCGGAGCGATAAGAGTCCAAGTATCACACTCGACGAGAAGCATATCGCCACTATTCACAGTACGTCAAAGTGGCGCGCAAGGTTTATATAGAAATGTTATTCCTGTGGGACTTTAAACGATGATCCTAAACTTGTATTTTTGTACAGTATGAACCAATGCACGCATCTCGTTTGGCACTTTACGAATTCAGGTCGTATTTTTTGGAGTTACGGGTCAAATGATTCTTAAAACACACAGAGACTTATACTTATTAATTTTTTTATTAAAATGAGCTGTCAATACAAAACTAAACTTGTTTGTCTAGTCCAAGACGATTCTAATGTCATTTGTTCAATTAGACAAACGAGTTAAGGTCGCAGTCAACCGCAATTGTCATCACAATTTTTTTTGTACCAAATATTTTTTTTCTTATTTTAGACACAAAATGTGACTAAATTTGGCTCTTATGAATTTTTTTATCGCTCATAGTTTTCGCGTAATTGCTTGTTAAAGTCATTTTTTGCATGTTTCCGTTTTAACGACTACACTAAACCAACTGATTTACCAAACTAAAAAAATTCACGGTGGATAAAGACATTGCAGGCTACAATGTCATGCTCATAAAAATAAAGAATGAAAATTACTTGTATTAAAAAATTGAATTTTTTAAATTTTTTATTCCAGTTTCAGCATTTGCACGGCAAATATCCAGGGACCGCCCCACTGGGAATCAAGCCGAATTGCCTTAGTGGGAGGCGATTGGTCTGACTATTCGGCCACCGCGGCCCTAACGAGACGAGTTTACATACGGTGAATAAATGTGTGTCTTGTGTAATATTTCTTCGTCAACTGTCTGTGACGTTACACACCAACAACGTCGTTTCAGGAAGAGGCGATGAAACGTTTGATGCGATTGAAAAATCTTGCCTTCACGAAGCATTCGCTTCATCTCCCGAATAATTCGGGACAGCTCCGAATACGGCGAACACATTCCTCAGCTGTAGCAGATGCAATCGCTTCCTGAGGGCTGGGTGCTAGCATACTTCACTCGGGGTATCCTCGGTCGAACAAGAGAAACGATTCACGCGTGGACTTGTGCCGTTATTGCAGGCGTCATGACGCAACCGCTGTGAGAGGAGCAGTTCCGGAACAAATACCAGTCGCGGGAGTTGCCAGCCGTGAGCGCTTCATTTGCATCTCATTGACGGCGCTGTTAAATAGCCGTGCAAAACAGGCGGGTCGCGTTAAATGTGTACAAGTGGGAAAAATCGTGATTTTATATTTGTTTTGAATTGTGATAGTTTTGTAGACGTTACTTGCAAGTGTATTTTCTTTTTACAAAAAAAAAATAATAATAACTCAGCCAGTGTTCTCATAATGGTATTCTAAAGTCAAATTTTGAATTTGTTTTCGTTCTTTTAGGCCGCATAAACTAATGAACATAATGAAATGAAGCAATTCACATTGTAACTACATTTCACGAGTTACAGCTTGACATATATAAAAACTAATTTTACAAAATACATTTGTATTTTTAAAAAATGCTAAAAGCAGCAAAATACATTTTAAAAATATTTCGTAATGGATATTTATTTACGTCACGCAGTTGCCAGCGACATGTAAATACAATGTGATTATTTTTTTGTTTAGTTGTGTGACGTATTATAAGAACGAAAAACGTTCAACATTTATTTTCAAATACCATTATGGGAAAACTGGCTAAGTTTGTTTATTAGTTATAAGACTCGCAAATAATGTCTACAAGACTGACGCTATTTCGTACAAACATCGAAGTACGATTTTTCCCCGCAGCTTTAGGACTTATTAAGGATGAGACAACACGAGTATCACGCCTCACCCTGGACTTAAGTGCAATGCTGAGCTAGTGTACAGTCTTGTCACCGATAACTCGTCTGTATAAGACATTCAAAGGTCTTCCTATAATATGATGACGTAATATGGACGATAAGTGTGAATTATACATGCCTACACCTTTTTAAAAACTTCAGCATCAAGAGGCCGTGGTTGGCGCAGTGCCTAGAGTCTCCCACCAAGGTGTTCCGGGTTTGATTCCCGAAGGAGTGGAGGGTCGGTCTTCTGATTTTCGTATCGGACGATGCCGCTGGTCGACGGGTTTTCTCGGGGATCTCCAATTTAACCCGCTCCTTCATTCCGGTGCTACTCCATACTCGCATCATGTTACCCAGCACCACCAGCGCTGAAGATCTAGACGTTGAATGCTGACTGAACTCCACTCCACTTCGTTCGAAACCGCCAATTTCCATTATTCTTGACCACGGAGAGAACAATCTTCAGTGTTCTATTGAAGACCTATAGTGAATGTGTACACGTGTAATGAAATTTGAACGTTATTCCTAGGCAGACGTCACTCTCGCACGTTCCAAGTTCTTACACACAGCTTAGCAGCCTGGCAGACTACCACCTTAAGGGTGTTCACCTCGTCAAAATTAATAATTTTGTATTTGCACGACGTAGTGTTCGTTTAATAGACGTTACTTGTAACTACATTTCCTCTTTGTAATAAATTTTTAGCTCTCATAGTGTTCCCATAGCAGCATGCCAAAGTCAGAATTTGTAAGTTACGGGAACATGGGAACAACAAAAACCAAGTGATTTACCCAAACGAAATAATTTACACTGAAATTATATACTATGAGCAATATGATAAATTATTTAAAAATACACAACAAAGTCATTTGTCTTTTTAAAAATGGACATGAATGACGTTAATTTCCATCGTTTTCGGATTTTTTTAAGTACATAGAAATTTCTTTATGCGCTTTTAAATCATTTAGCATATAACCCATAATATATAACTTCAGTGCAAATGATTTAATTTGAGTAAGTCTCTTGGTTTTTGTTATTCCTATGTTCCCGTAACCTGCAAATTCTGACTGACATGCTACTATGTGAATACTATGCGAGCTAAAAAATTATTACATGGGAGAATTGTAGTCACGAGTGACTTCTATTTAACCGAACACTATGCTGTGCAAATATAAAAGTATGAATTTTTGTCACGTGATCACCCTTAAGGGTGCTAATTTCCCCATAACCCTGGTGGGAGAAATAACAGGGATTTACACGTTATATTAACTCAAGTAGGTCTTTGTTACCTGCCCCAACAGATGTATAGTGTAAACTGACCATATATCGTCATACCTATAATATCGTATTACACAACTTCACGGGCTTCATAAAACTGGAAGTATCTGTATACAGAGTTCACTAGACACAGAGCAGACATGTAGTTTCAGCAGTAACTGACCAATGTATCAAAAGTAAGCTAATGTTAAAATGTTAACATATTTCTGGTACTGAAGTTCGAAGCCTTAGTAGCATGAAGTAGGGTACGTTTACCCTATGTTACCACTACCATTTTTGTTCATTTCTATGTGGCCCACATTGCTATAGGATTTTTGGACCTCTCTTTCAGTACAAAATACGCTCGAAAACACATACTCATGAATTTTGTTTTACACATTTTGTCCAAGCAAGCAGCATTTTCTTCTTCTCAACACATAAAGTAATTTTTCTCCGAAAGCTAAACATTGAAATGTAACCAAGCCCTACCTACTATAATTTTATAAGAAAATCAATAATTTTGCTCACGTTATAACTCCGAGTATTAAGCAGATTTTCCCATCACATTAGTTTAAATCGAAAACGACACGAATTAACAGTTTACAGTTGTAATTCTGGCTGCATTGTACGTATATGTTGTGCGTGTGTGTGCGCGCAAAAAAAAAATACCTACACGTTTCTTAGTGTAATTCAAAGGGGAAAATTTGTAAGTGTATTTTCTGTGTGAGAAAAATCATATGATGAGCTCTGATAATTTAGTTAGAGAACGGAAAGTTGATTGTACACACATACACACACCAACACACACAAATACAAACACACACACATATATATATACATACATGCATACATACATACATACACACATACATACGTACATACATACAGACATACATACACAGGATGTTCTCCCAAAACACAGACAAACTCCAAACTCCGGCAGGTGATTCCTTGTGAAAAATAAAGCAGGAAATATGCAGGACACTTTGTACGTAATCGTGATATTAAAGGAGTAAATCGCCTTTGAAAATCATATTTTAAAACTTTGATTTCCCCACAAACCTAATAGTGATCGACGTAAACTGACAAAACTCAGGATATTACTTCAAGAAATTAAGGTCGACAAACCAACAGTAAGCGTTAGTTGCTACCTTCTACCATTGCGAAAATAAAAGGGGTGGCCTCCTTTAAATTACTGACAAATATTTTAGCGTCAGGATAATACAACATTTAAGAGTGAATTAATGGGAAATGTGACCTTAGTAATAAAAAAATTCCTCTAGTAGCGACTGTCTAGGACACATAGTTTTCGTGTAAAACGCACGTCAAGTTTTAGCGTTGTGAAACAGAGCCTAGCGTGTAGGCAACACTGCGTACACGAGTGTCTGGTTTATTCCGCAGTGCCGCACAGATGATGGTGAACATTAACTGTAAATATCACGTACCGTAGCTTAAATAGCTCACATAACCGTAACCAACTCTGTGTTCCTAGCTTAATTTGTGAATGTGTGTTTAATAAAATATATAAATGTGCAAGTAAAATTATATCTCTAAGGTACAATGCACGAAGTTAGACATTTAAACAGTTTGCATAATTCTGGCACTACTGTAAAGTGTAAGGGGGGTGATAGTGTTTTCAGGAACTGTTAAATAGTGCCGATACATACCAATACTGATACTACATTTAGAAGGAAAATAACATTATTGCGGGTGTAATAAATTAAATTTTTAACTGCCAAAACACTTCGTCAAAGAAAATTCTAATTGACTAAATTTTTATTGTTTAGTCTTACTTACTGTTAAGATGAATAAAAATCTACGAACCACAAACTAGTGAGTGACTCAAACATACGCGGTCGTATGATGAAGGATATGGTTTACTTTTTGGTATTGTGTATATACGTCATGCTATTTTGGTTTAAAATTGACGTCAGGAATAGATGAACTAACAACCACCAGGTCATTTAAATTTCTAAAGTACTCGTGACTGTGACATTCCTAGGCGCGTTTTTCTCTACCAGAAAATTGTGTTGAAAATTGTGCAACATGCAAAGAGAGAAGAAAAAATTTGGAATATTACTTCTTCCACGTTAAATTCAGTGGAAGGTTTGGATTTATCGTTACCGAAACTGCCCTGCTCTAAACTTGTAGTCAAATTTACCGAAACAGCCCTGCTCTAAACTTGTAGTCAAATGTTAGGTTCCAAAATATTCCTGCATTACAATCCCATATCAGTTACGTGATTTCATGTAAGTAGTGATACGTCGAATACCTTTTCCTTACCTTCCCTATCCTTCGACGCTAGAGTTGTATCTGTCTGGTCTTTAATGCCGATTTCCTAAATGTCAGTTACCACTCAAGCGTGTGAAAACAAATGCAACATCAATGTTATGCAAGCAGTGCAGTACTGTGTTATTTTACAAACCTGAACGGTTTATTGTAGTAAACATTTTTGTCATCTGATATGAACACTCGTTAACTATTAAGTGGCATTTTAGGCTAAAACTCTACCTTGAACCAATTTATTTTAATGGTGTGTGTGTTTAATACTGGAAAAATTAACGGCACATATTAACAAACAACACATTTTAACGTAAATCGTAATACATATTCGAGAAGAGACTGCCCCACCCAACTCCATTAATGTAGACTACCATTTGTGCTAACACGGACATGCAAATACTTTGTGTAACGTAGGAGCTTTCTTGAGCAGTTTAACGGACATAATAAAATACTCATATTGTTTCACTTGCACACTTATCATATTTTTTCTCTTTTCCAAAAAAAAAAAAAAAAAAAAAAAACACAAATTAAGCCAGGAACAAAGTGTTGGTTACGGTTATGTAAGCTATTTAATCTACGGTACGTGATATTTACAGTGTTGTCCACCATCGTCTGTGCGGCGCTGCGGAATAAACCAGACACTCGTGTACGCAGTGTTGCTTACACGCTAGGTTCTGTTTCACCACGCCAAAACTTGACGTGCGTTTTGCACGAAAACTATGCGTTCTAGACAGACTACAAGAGGACCTTTTTATTACTAAGTTCACATTCCCAATTGGATTATCCTGACGCTAAAAATCTTGTCAGCAATTGAAGAGAGGCCACCCCTTTTATTTTCGTAAGGGTAGAAGGATTCAACTAGCGTTTACTGTTGGTTTGTCGGCCTTATTGTCTTGAAGAAATATCCTGAGTTTTGTCAGTTTATGTTGATCCCTGTTACGTTTGCGGGGAAATCAAAGTTTTAAAATTAGATTTTCAAAGGCAAATTACACCTTTGATATCACGATTACGTACAAAGTGCCTTTAATATTTCCTGCTTTATTTTTCACAATTAATCACCTGCCGGAGTTTGTCGGTGTTTTTGTGAACATCCTCTCTCTCTCTCTCTCTCTATATATATATATATATATATATATATATATATATATATATAATATACACACACGCACACGCCGAGCGAGGTGGCACAACGTTAACACGTTGGACTCGTATTCGGGAGGACGCGGGTTCGTTCGATCTCTGGCCCCGGCCATCCTGATTTCGGTTTTCCATGACTATCCTAAATCTCTCCAGGTGAATGCTGGGATGGTTACTTAACAAAGGCCGACTCCTTTCGTAGCTCTTGTCGTTGTGTAACGCTGTGTTTCGCCGTCTCTAATGACCTCGCAGTCGACGAGACGTAGAGCCCACTTACCTGACTACTTAAGTGTGTACTTCAGTTTTCGGATTTCTTAATGCTGGGGAACTGTCACTAAATTGTAATAGCCTCTGTTTTTCGAGCGTCTCACTGGAGCAAGTCAAGAAAAACCAACAGCAAATACTGTTACTCTTGTGAGACAATCTTGGAATTTTTTTCTCACGCGCCCCTCGTCCCAGAGGAAAACGCGAATTTTTCAGGCCCCTACTGATGGCGTTGTAATTGTTATCGGGCTGACGACATAACATTTGATGATATAAGCGGCTGGTCAGAGGGGCTCTAAGGCCATCGCGACACTTAGCCTAATGTGCGCGCGACACTCGGTGATGCCGGCACATAGCTCGTAAATCCCCCCTCCCCGCCCCCTAGAGATAAGCGGCGCTGGAGGAAGTGCGCCGCGCGGTAAAAAGGGCGGATGGCGTCCGGTCACATTCCTCTGCAGCGCCTGTCCTCTGGTTTTATGTGCCGCGACCACTCTCACGCCCCGCTCCCGGAGATAGCCAGGCCGACCGCACATTGTTAACATAAACCCCCTCCCACCCCCTTCCAACACCTTCTACTCTAATTGTCACAGTGACGCCAACCTAGCGGTTTATCCAGTTCAAGTTACTATGTAGGTTTTCAGCTTGAGCCTTGGTATCCTGGTTTCACATACCTTCTCGCGACAAGTGCTATTTCAGAAGGATTTTGAAACTCTTGTTTAGTCTTTTTGGGTCTTTTTATTATACGTGAACGTTATTTTGTCTGGCACTATGTTTGGCTTGCTAGTAACTCCGCATGTAAATGAATAATTATTGTATTCAGGTTATTGAAAAGTTAATAATAATGCTAACCTAAAAAAACACTACAGAAAAGTGCTAAGCATCTTACAACATATTTCACAAATAATTTAGGTTTATTTTATCGTTGATATATTGCCAAAAGGACCAATATCATATTTTATGCAATGCGATATTGGCATTTTAAGCAGTATACCAAAAGGGCCAATATCAGCCGCTTTAAAATGTGATATTGGCCCTTTTGGCAATATGCCAACGATGTATATATATATATATATATATATATATATATATATATATATGTGTGTGTGTGTGTGTGTGTGTGTGTGTGTACGTACATACATATACACACAAACACACACGCACACTTGGTTGCTGACGACTCTTCCCTAAAAAAAATATACAGGAAGATTTTACTTGCCTTTACAAAATGGCAATGTCAAAAATAACGGCAATGCATTCAGTCCCTTAAAAATATTATTTTGTTTTATCTACGTCTAACCAATAACAGAAAACGTCAGGCTTCAGTTTTCTTTCCTGAATTTATCACCGTTGTTTTTGCCTGATTACAGTATAGGCCTACTCTACGTTCCTGAAGCTTCAGATTTTAATCTTCTCGCTTTTACAGGTAGTAATCACTCCACTTCTCTTTAAATGTTCGTAAAATGCTTTCAGTTCATAAACTACCTAGTGACGTTAATTTTTTCGATCATTTGTCCATATGAGGTTCCCATCTAATTCAACCCTAAAACTCGTGTTAGCTCCTGAAACGACTACGAATTTTAGTTTTTCGTCCGAATAAGAGATTGGGTGACACAATGAATTACACGAATACATGCTTAATTCCACGGTTCCTCGGCTAAAGTGCAGATTTATTAGTTTGGATTGGTAACATCTCCGGCTGCTTAGCGAAAGCACGTGTGTATTAGATTTAAGTGCATATATGTTTAAGTATCTTTTGTGTAGACGTTTGCACTTATGACAAGTATGAAAATTGTCAAAGGAAACAAACATTCTATTATTAGAGTTCTTGGTATTCAGTGATGTTTCGGCGTCTCATGCATTTGTCACACTGAACGCCACATAGTTAAGTAATTTTATCTACTCTGTTTATTTATTTAAAATACCGAAATGTCTATGGCGTAAAGGGTTTTAGCATAATTTTTTTTCGAGTGGGCGAAGTTTTAGAACGTATATCCTTATTTGCAAATAATTCTAAGTCTGTATCACAATTTACGGGGGATTGATCCCTCTCAGATCGGATTTACGGCTTTTCTTATAAATCAGAGAACAGAAATATTGTTTTACTTTTTTCACGTTGTCAAGGCATAGTTTATTGTTTCATTCACTGTTTAGAATTCATTTGGCATTGTTTCTGTTTATTTTGTGATCTCTGTAGCCTCTCTCGTAAATAAAGCAATTTTTCCTTGTCAGCTGTTTGTTTCCCATTGTAAAATAATAAATATATTATGGTTTCAACAATGTCACAAAATCGATCAAATTTTTATCTGTGCCCTGTCGTGACAAACTGGCTGGAGGAGAAGTTACCGAGAATAAACAGATAAATCCAAGGTGGTAGGGATCAGTGCCCCTTAAGTAAGCCACTTTTTTCTGGTAGCGTGATAAAAAAAGATAACTTTTACCCGTCACCAACAACTTCAATACAAACTTAAAAATCGTAATTTGCCAATTTTGCGGAAATGTATTTTAGTATTTATTAGATTTTTTAAATACTTGGCAATTTAATAATACACCTGATGATTGGTTTGGGAATTCCTACTTGTTTTAAGCCGGAAACGAAAATGTGGAATATCACAAAGTACTATACCTAGAGAAAGGCGATTTAAAACGCTCTAAAAAATAATAAAATCAATTTTTATATAAGTAAATTCAGTACTTTAGAGCCAAGTATTCCCGGACTCTATTGAAGGTCTTGGGTAATTGGCCCGTAATAGTAAGTACATTGGCTTGTGCAGTATACGGTATTTAAATTCCACAAACAATAATAAAATGTATGTTAGACGATTAGTTCACATGCTAGTTTTTGTCCCTTGTACTACAAGAACTATCGTCGCATGGGTATACTCCAGAACTGATTCTCACTGTTGTCATGCAGTCCTTAAACTGTTTATATGAATTATCCGTTATATGCAAATGCTGTAATTCAAATACTGAAACCAGTAAAATATTGTCTTCTTCCACAGAGCATTTCCTTGTATTTTTTCTGAACAAGCTGCACTACGATGTGGATATTTCATAAAACGTTTTCAAGAGTCCTTTTGTGAGGAACGCAATGCGCGACTGTGCAGTTGAGTGTACAGCGTCGCAAGGACATGCACACGATGGTCGGAGCTGGCGGTAACGTATGTTTGCAGTGGACTTGTAGGCACTTGTGTACCTCGCCGGGTGCTAACACCACGAGTCGTGCTGTGCGTGGGTCGCGACCAGCGAAGCGACTCTCCCAGCTCCTTGCCTCACGTCACGGACATTACGATGGCCTAGTTCAAAATGGAAACTACTCAAAATTCCCAGTTTTCAGTAAAATACACGTACACAGAGAAAAATGTATGGTTGATTAAACCGTATATATGTTTGTATATGGCCAAACAAGCGTGTAACAGTTGAACCAACAAAATATTTGGTTGCCTGGCAGGTATAGTTATCCCAAAAGGATGGTTTAGTCCAGTTAAATATACATTTTGTTAGGACATCAAATCCAGTACTTGGCTCAGCCAACAAATCTTTTGTTGAATAAAATACATACTTGTTTGGCCTTATACAAACATATATACGGCTGAATCAACCAAACCTTTTTCTCTGTGTAGAAAGATTTACATTTCACCGAAAAACCTGTTAATTAACATATTTTGTTCGTGTTAATTTGAAGCAAAAGAAAAGAGGCAACTATTTTAAGAGTTATATATATAGTCTGCCTTTGCTAAATTATCATAATTTAAAATAAAAGAAATACAATACCTTGCTCTTCACTGGCAATCAGAATAAAGTGCCATTTTAATAATAAGTGAATTTACGTTTTTTTATTTTTATTATTGAGTAGATTGCACTTCTGTCTATGCCTTGGTGAGCCAAGCTCAAAAATACCATTTTTTTTACTAGTTTCCCTTTTAAACTGGGCCCGTAGACATACAGTATGTCAAGAAATGGCCGTATAATAAGCACTACGTGAATCTTGGGCTAAATTAAGGACGAAAATGTTAGTGTCAAAATGTTGCACGATGACATTTTTTCGAGTACAATACGGCAACACAGGCCGGAGATACACCTCTTTTGTGCTCCACGTCCCGGTATTATTTCATGTATATCACGTCAAGTAAGCGTAGAATCATGTTTGGACTGTTCGGGATTTGAACCCGTGGCTAATATATGATGTTCAGAATAGCAGTAGTAAGACAACTGAGATATCTGTGTGGCGCTAGACGGGACTTAATGCAGTGCTACGTTGTCACATTATGCACTTAAAATATCATCACACGTTTGCCACTAACATTTTCGTCTCCTATCTAGCCAAGATTCCAGTGTTGTTCTTATTATAAGGCCGTTTATGGACATCCTATAGCTAAAAAATTTAACATAGTCTCCAATAAACTGTAATATCTTAATCGTGACATCACTTAAAGAAACTAATTGTTGCAGGTACAATACTTCTATTAAAACAGGGACAACAATCCAGTTCGGTTGTAGGTACTACCTATGTTGTTTCTGCAAGAATGTGTTTTGTAGAAATAACAATATGTTCTTAAAAAAAATAACGAATGTCTTTGTTCCTCCTACATAACAGTGGGTTGTAGGAAGAATCTAGATAGTACTGACAACCAAACTTACTGTTGTCCCTATTTTAATAGAAGTGTGTAAAGACAACAGTACTTTTCTTTCAGTGGTGAACAGTTTTGGGGTATATCACATACGTTCTGTGTTGAAGCTGTACATTTCTAACTGGGCCTGTTGACGAGAGAATCAGTGCTTCAATGGTGACACTATCATTTTATATCGACATATTAAAGATAAAGGTGTAGCCTATTGAAGACGCGTATACGTTTAAAAAGAAAAAAATCTGAGCCAAGATTTCCATACTAAGAAAGGGCCGCAGAAACATAAATTTTCGGAAGCGTAAAATAAACTTTAGAGATTTATACAGAACCTGAAATGGGTACATACGTATGTAACGTTCTTTGAATGCTATTCATAAAGAAACAGAGCAGTTTTCGAATAATCTTGTATCGGTCGAAGCTCTGCACACTGCCCGGAGGTCTGCGGGCAGGCGGCCATCTTAATGTGGATTGCCTGTCTATCATCGCTAAGATTCAGGGAGAATAAACCTCTTGACGATTCACTTATCGGTGGAAAATAACTACGAATATCGTGGAATCAGTGTTCAAATTCAGCTATGATGTCGATACCTGGGAAGATCTGTCGGTCACTAGAGAGCAAGAGGAGAGATTGCTGGAATTCTGGCCTGTTGGCGCTAAGAGGAACGGCGGAGGAATGGTTGGTGAGTGAGATTTTGGTCAGCGCTCAATATCGAGGTCTTTAGCGCTGGTGAGGGGTGACATAATGACTGAGGGGTGACATAATGTGAGTGTGGCAGCGCCGGAATCGGAGAGGAGGGGGCGAGAGAGACGGGAGATCCCCGAGAAAACCCGCAAACCAGTGGCATCATCCGGCACGATTTCCTCATGCAAAAATCCGGGGACTGATCCCGCCGGGAATCGAACCCGGATCGCCTTGGTGGGAGGCGAATGTCTGACCATTTTGCCACTGCGGAGCCATGGCGGAGGAAACATCTGCAGAATATTGGCCTACGCTTCTGGCAAAATTGGTTTTTGAAATTGGCGTGACGAGTTTCGTTCGGCGTGCCGAGTTTGCGATGCCACAAAAGTCAGTGCGCAAGCGTAAATGGTCCCATAAACTATCTACTAGATAGCAGAAAATCTTGAATTAACAAAGGTGACAACGGGGTTTTAGAGACTACATTTCATTAATGACAGTTCTAAATTATTCTGTCAGATAGGAACATATTTTTTGGCTAAAATAACAGTAACTTTTGCAGACACATTGACTAGGAGGATGTTCGACAGTATGTTTCCATTGTAATTTAAATAACATTATAGTTCGCACGGAAGCATATCAGCTTATTTTGTGCCATATCGGTCACGGCTACAAGTAAATTGTTCCTCCAAAGTCGGAATCCTCCGTGGTAAACGTGCAGTGGTACGACACTGGTCTCGCAATAGGAAGAACGTGGCTCCGTTCCCAGTCTGGTCATAGTGATTTCAGGTTTCTATTGTTTCCCGAAACCTCTAGTGCTGTATGTAAATATATATAAACATAAATAAATATATTACTTCAACGTTTTAAAGTTTTACATTAACCTTTTATTTGCCCTCGTACAGCACAAGGTCTTAGTAGAGGAACATGATGGACAAAAAGGAAGGAGTCGGTCAGAGCCTGTTTTAAGTAACCATCCCATAATTCGCATGAAGTGATTTCGGAGAACCCTGGATTCTGCTCGAAAATGCTTTAAGAAAGTGAAAAATCTTGGGTAGACTTTTGTGAAGTGGTACAAATATTTTATATGGCGTCATATTAAGTTTAGGTATTTATGAACTGTGTAAAGGAAGGGCAAACATTTTAGATTTTTTTTTATTTGGTGGTGCGTTACAAATTATATTATACTTGTAAATTATGTGATGCAATTTTATAGTTATTGTAATTGTATAGCATATGCATTTATATGATGGCTTGCATGAAAAAAAATTGTGACTGGCATACATTTTCAGCAGTTCATTTTTCCAGAGAGAAACATTGTCAACCCCGAAATTCCTACAGGTCGTATGGCCAGGGACAGTATTCTGGGATCTATGCCGAATGCGACGCGAGTGTTTCATCTCTGCTCCACTACGCATATATATATATATATATATATATATATATATATATATATATGTGTGTGTGTGTGTGTGTGTGTGCGTGTGTGTGTGTGTGTGTGTGTGTGTGGACCACAGGTTAAACCTTCATTTGAAAGTGATGTCTTTAATGAAAATGTGATGTAACTATGCAAGACGTAATACAAGGAATTGAAGCATAAAATTGGACAGATGTTATGAAGTGTAAAAATGTTCTAATCACATATAGCATAATATAAAGTGTTATACCAGTGAAATATACAGTTTTAAATTGATGATAATCCGTATAAAGGAAGATTGTGATCATAATTTAAATGTGTTCTACGCCGCATAAAAGTTGATCAGGGTGATGTATTATTTGATTATTGTTTTTGGTATTGTTCTCACGCTTGTGTATAGGTCTTATGATCGAGTTTAGTGATACTAATCATGTGACTAGTTCTGAGAATTGTATACGTCAATGATCGAAGACTCAGTGCGATCGAGACTTATTAGGAAGTTTGGACTGCTTGGACCCCTAGCCCCTCCACTTTGGAGGCCAGGATCATGTGACTGGTAAGACCCGAGAGCCATCTTGGGTTATGGAGGTAGTAGAGAAAGACTCACATGTGAGATGGACATGTTGTAGGCAATGGGTCTCTACTTTGTCATTTTTATTTAGGCCAGTGGGCATGTATTGCGTCAGCTGTTTTGGATACAATTGTAACACACATTATTTGTAACGAAAGTGGTAATAATAAGTAGTGGGAAGGTACCAACGTCTGTTGACGTTCGTTAAAACGGTCTGGTCTACGAATTTGTCAGGTCTACTTCCCCTTTACCCTCTCCTCAAACCATGCACTCCGTCTATTTCCACATCTATTCGTTTATATTGGGGGGTAATGTATCATTCCTCCCATTTACTACCACGAAATTAAATTATAGTTTCATTGTCGCACTACTGAGATAAAATAAAATGAATACTATCTTCTTAAGATTTGTCAACGAAAAAAAAAAAACAGAAAGATACACGTTCCATTCCCGACTGGGTTGGTCCCCAAATTTTCGCTTGTGGGAATCGTGCCGGGCGACGCCGCTGGTCGGCGGGTTTTCTCGGAGATCTCCGGTTTCCCCCGCACTTTCATTCCGGTGCTGTTCCATACTCAACTCATGTCACCTCTCACCAGCGCTAAGCGATGACCAAAGTCTCTCATTCATAAAGGTAGAAAACAAATTTAATTAGACAAACCTTTTTCATTGGTCAACAAATTTCAATGGCGGCCATCTTCTTTCCACACCCATCACGGCCCCGAACGAAGAGGGGAGAAGAAAAAACAGTTCGTTTACGTGACGAGTTCATACACCAAACATAAGAGCTGTTCCTTAATACCGGCCATTACCGCTTCCCTCCTTTTCCCTGTTTCGCTGAGCCACTGGTACCGTCTCCAATGAACTTGCTTTTGACGGTATTATAACAGCTGCTTCAGGAATTCCCAAATGCTTGCCTTCTCGCGTGTGTACCTGTCATTGCCGTCTTTTGTTGTTTGACACGCAGTCAGTTCACGTAAGAAGGTGTTGGGAATTTTGAGTAGATGGGTAGGAATTGTTTCCGCCCAAATATATTGTAATAGTACATCACATGAATGTATATAATTCACATATGGGAGAAATTACTCTTTCTGTAAACTATCCGCTACAAAAGAGTGTGACTGGTAACTCTGCTGGTTTCTTTTTTTATCCATTTTTTTTTTAGATACATTGATTGCTTTACTTTCTGCAAGTTGATAAACTTGCTCAAATGCAGTCCCTTTTCTATTTAAAATTAACGAAATAAAAAAAAAAAGCATTCCTAATTGCATTTTTTCTTAATGGCATGCCAAAATCGCATATTTCTGCATTAAGTTTTATGACCTCTATTTGCTTTCGCATTCGCCTTTAAAGAGCTCGATACGATGTCCGCGTGGTAGATAAATAAGCACCGAATTCTTCAACTGAGATCTACATTTTAAGAAATTCAGTATAGAAAAACTACAAAACAGCAATCTTGATTATTATATTAGCCAACTTTATGAACGATCTCTTGCGCCGCAGTTAAATGTACGAGATTTCGGTGTCAGAGATTTTTCTTCAGATATACGTTAATCGAGAAAGATTTTTGGTCAGAATGTTGGTAAAAACTATTGTCTAGGATTATTGTTTTTTTTTATTATTATTATTTTTTCTAATTGGCTTCGAGAAACCTACAATTCTGAACTGATGCTTTTAGTGCTGAATTATATACCACCTGCACTCTTAAGGGCTACGAAAAGAGCGAATTCCATTGGCGACACTGCCTTGTTATCGTACTACATCGCCACTATGCGCCAAACACTGAACTAGCGTGCATGCAAGTTTTGCGTGCAGGTGATTTTTACTACGGAACTAATCTGTAGCAAAGTTAATTGTACTACTAAATATTAGTTTCGCATACGGAAGAGGCCACATCTCCATGACATTTATGACCTTCTCAAGCGCAACAGAAGTAACAATTTTGAAAGTGTGACTAGTGAGCAATTAGATTAAGGAAGTGTATTCCACTAAAAAGGGTTCTGGAAAATAACTTCCATTTCAGAACTGCGTTTTTTGTTCTCCTGAAATATTTCATTTTAAGGTAATGTGGCCTTTTCCAAAATATTGGTTTGCCAATGTTTGCAATGTTGGCAACACTGAAGTGCAGTCGCAAGCAGAGAAATGCCACCGCGTTCCGCTGGCGTGCAGTCCTCGGTGTCGACCCGCGTGGCACTGCATACAAAGTGGCAACGTTCACACGTGCTACGTGAGTGTCTCCTCCCATCAAGAGGCTGACATCTCCCTACGTCACAATTGCACGGCACGCGAGAGAAACCTGCATGTGTCCTGTAACTACGGGGTCGCGACATTGTACGGAAAGCACTAATACGTTGTTTAATTAATTATTTCATTATTATTTTCCAACAAATTTATCAAACTTATTGAGTAATTATGTAACTACAGTAAGTTCTTAAATTATATGTCTGCCAATAAAAAGTTTGTTAAAGTTTCTGTCCCCACATGGACAAGGGGACTGAATTGTTACTGGTATAAAACTGTATGACTGTATTTATATAAACATAAGTAAATACAATTTCAAACTTTATAGTGACTCTTTAGGCTTTAGGAATTATCGGTAGGGCCATTAACTTTTCGCGAAAAGAATTTTGCCCCAGTTTGTTCCAGTGCCTTAAGGACTCTGCCTACCTCAGAGCTCCGGCGGCAGCAAGGATAGGGCGTTACAGGTTAAAGTACATTCCTAAATATCTCAGTCACTTTCAAACGTACATATATGCCACCACTGACTTTTTTGTTCAGTACGATACGGCCCACACTGCTACGGAATCTTTTAGCAAGTTATATCAGTACCCTGAAAACTATGAGCAAATAAGTGTTTTCATGCCTATTAAACACTCAAAACCCTGCATTCATAAAATTATTTTCACATTTTCGTTTACGTCGCAGTATTCTCCTCTTATCAATGCAGAAAATGATTTACATCCGAAAGCGATATCTCAAAGGGTGACAGAGCTACACGGAATTTAGTTTAACATGTAAAACCCTATCCTTGCACCCGCCGCGCTCCGAGGTAGGCAGAAGCCTTAAGGGTGCGGTTCACCTAAGTTTTCAGTCTTTATTTATTTCTATATTTGTACCAGATAATTTTTTTTCTTATTTTATAAATTAATTGTGATTAAATCTTCCTCTTAGAAACATTTTGTATCTCTCATATTTTTGCGTAATAAGTCGTAAACGTCATAATTTGGGCTTTACGGTTTTAAGTACGCCACTAAAACCAACTGACATATCAAACTGAAAAAATACACACTATATAACAACGTTGTAGACTATGATTTTACATATATAAAAACAAAAATATATATTTTATAAAAATTGTTGATAGTTTTTAAATTGTAATATCAAAATTCAGCATTTTTTTATTAAATACAAAAGTTATTAATTTTTTGTTTTTATATATGTCAAATCATAGCCTACAACATTGTTATGCACTGTGAATTTTGTCGATTTGGTATGTCAGTTGGTTTTAGTGACGTATTTAAAGCCTTAAACTGCAAATTTTGACGTTTACGACTCATTACGCAAAAACTATGAGAGATACAAAGGTTTCCAAACACGAAGATTTAATCACAATATATGTATAAAATAAGAAAAAAACATCTGGTATAAATAAAAAAACAAATAAAGACGTTGAAAACTGAGGTGAACCGCGCTCTTGAGTGCACATCTGCAGTTTGCTTCGTGGTTATTAGCAGCGTGTCTTTGTGAAGTGACGTCTCTTATTTGACTGTTTACTACAACACTACACTTTTGCGGCTAGAACTACGACACGTGAATGTTAAAACTTCCAATCAGCCACTGTATTGCAGAAATGCAGATGTGCACGCAAGGAATTGAAACAAGCTGGGGCAAAATTCTTTTTCGCGAATGTTCAAGTGAAAATTCCGAGGGCGTATTAAAGGAGGGAACAAAGGGGTTACGTGCTGCCTTTTTTTTCTACTCCAGCACAACCGAAATTTCAACTGGCAAACGAAAAATTTTCTAAATTTATTAAATATTCTACCAAGTCTAAATGCTCTGGGTCTGATGAGTAATGAAACTGCAGTCTTTATATATTTTGTACTGATTCACATTCGAAAATTGCGAAGATAGTCATAGTGTGGCTGGGCATATAAAAAATAAAATAAAATCACTTGGCTCCCTCCTCCTTTAGTGAGTTTTGAATTTGTTCCTGTTTCCTAATACCTAGTGCTAGACTTATCGGTAGCGCAGTTGGTGATATATATCATTTCTTCTCTATGCCGCCTCCTTCCCTGTGAATTATTTCTGGCAGCTGACTCAGTGCAGTATTCACAAAGACGTATTGAATACGTGAGATACGTATCTCGTGTGAATCAGAGCAATTGTCCGCCTTTTATAAACTTATCAAGATTGTCTTAAATACATTTATTACTTGTCACTGAAACAATGATCCCCTTGCAATATCTGGTTTTATCGACACAGTTCCTGGCAGAACTTTTTAAAAGTTAACAAGTTCACGGCTCACTTCTGAAAATCTCGCTGTTAAGCAATGGTCAAAGACTCTTCACTACCTTAGCTGTGTCCAAGTGGGGAATAATCATAATTTTATATTTGCATAAAACAGTGTTAGTTTTGTAGAAGTTACTTGAGAGTACATTTTCCTCTCATGACAAAATTTAGCACAGCCAGTTTTCCCATAATGGCATTTCAAAGTCAAAATTTGCAAGTTTTTAGTTCATACACCTCCAGAAAACTAATTAACATAATGAAACGAAAGAATTCACAGTGAAAGTACACGTCCCAGGCTAGGGCATTAAGTATATAAAAATCCATTCAAACAACGTTTTGTATTTTTAAACAATTCTGAGATTTGAAATTTTTTTGCTACTTTTAGGAATTTTTTTTAATACAAAATTATTTTGTGTCGGATATTTATATACTTAAATCTCTAGCCCGCGACATGAACTTTAACTGCAAATTATTTCGTTTCATTATTTTTATTGTTTGGGGGGGGGGGGGTGTATGAATTAAAAACAAGCAAATTTTGACTTTCAAATGCCATTATGGGAAAATTGGCTGAGTTATTATAAGAGTGAAATGTACTCCCAAATAACGTCTAAAAAAACTAACACTGTTTCACTCAAACATAAAATTATGATTTTTCCCCACTTAAACGCCCTTGATAGGCCCTGAGTAATTCCCTTCCCCGTTTCCCGAGTATTATTTTACAGTGTTGTAAAGCGTCCGTTATTTCTATATAAAAATGAATGTCCGGATGTTTGTACCGAATGCGTTCCTTTATTATTCAACCAATGCTATGAAACTTTTTTTTTTTTTTTTTAAAGTTTTGATGAAAAAAGGGGGAAAGAAACGGAACAAAAGTGCCAAATGGGATCCCTTAAAAAATTATTGAAAAAATAATAAACAATTTTTTTCAACATTGGTGAGTTGTACGTGCACCCTATAATGTTTCTGATAAATATTATATTTATTTCTTAGTGGAAGACAAAGCGGGCCAGTGAGGCAGAACAGGATTCCCAAGAATTTTACTGATTTTTTTAAAAATATGTTTCTTAAAAGATACTGAAAACAGAAATATGTCTGCATATTTTTACGACTTACTAAGTACGTCTACTTTGAATGGAAAAATATGTGCATAGTAAATATTTAAAATTAAAAACCACGCGAACGAACCTGTGGGCAGTAACTAGTATATAAATAACAACTATTGTTTGTTTATGACCATATACAATAATACAAATCAAAGGAATATTTTGGACATATGCCATTGCGGCAATTGGCGTGTCTCAGAAAACTAAAAAATACACAAGATATTTCCATGAAAGTAATCCAGTCAGTAAGTGGTGAAAGAACGAAACAACAGACAAACGTAATTAACAACAACGAACAGGTAAAAGTTGAAAGGAACGAAAAAAATTGCTGATGGTAGACGACACAGCAAAGATGCAGGCACCTTGATGGAAGCGTACATAAGTTACACAATAACTATGGACAATTAAACAATAAAAACACAGACGAACACAGTGGTATCCTTGCAACAAAACAAATCGTGACGATTCGGGAACGATAACCTGTCCCCGTCTTCAGGCACACACCCAGTTGCCAACAAAATCCTTTGGTTAATTTACTTGTCTGTTTGTGTACGCGTATTCGCTGGTTCCCTGTGGCACACCATTTTCCGCAACGGCATATGTCCGAAATACTTTATTTGTAACTTGCCCCCACTGCAAGAATCGCTTAAAAATAACATAGACAGTAATAGTTGGCCCAAGAACGGCATTCCTCACATAGTAAGAGACGTTTTCAGTGCTGCACATTTCGGAAGACGTGAGGGTCAAGTGCAAGTCTCGCTGTCGGCTGAGGTGTTGTCGGCGCTAAGTGTGATGAATGATGAGAAGTGTAGCGGTGTCACTGTACTGGTGATGTCACCACTTGCCTCAAGCTGTCTCCACAGTTCGTCTTCACGTGCCACAAATGTCAGCAGACTGCGTCTACCAATACCGTCATATCTGTGTGCACTTTGCACCAGCAGGGGGTAACTTTGCAACACCCCAAGTAATTTTGTCCAGCCTGATTGCTGTCATATTAGTGGTCATAGCTTGAGAATATGAAACAAATATTTATGTCGGAATCACCTAACCTTCACTGAAAAGAGAGTACAGTTGTAAGTACCATACTTGTGTTAAAATAAGGAAAACAAAACCGTTTGGTTGTTGGTACTGCCCTGTACAGTTCCTTCAACAATCTGTTTTGTAGAAGAAACAAAGAGCCTCGTTGCTTTTACAAACCAGATGGTAATTTCTACAGAACAGATTGTTGAAGGAACTGTCCAAACGGCACCGACAAACAAACTAGTTTGTTGTCCTTATTTTAACTGAAGTACGGTAACTTCAACATTACTTTTTTCTCAGTGTGGTATTAACTGATGCGTGTTGCTCGATATGCGCCATCGCTAGAGAATGTTGCTGTGTCGCACGAAACCTACACTTATGTAACATATATAAGCTAAGCACGAGAAAATAAGCAACAAAAAATATAATTAACCCACCAAGGAAGCTACAAATGGCTGCAATTAACAAACATACAAATCATTTCGAGTCGGTACAAAATCGAAACAAAAAAAAAAAAACTAAAAATATAAGTTGAAACAGACAATCATTAAGCATGGTGCATGAAAATGGGGACAGCAACGGACAAAGATTCAAGGATAAATACAAATGAAACCAGTGACAGAAATGGTTGTAAACAAGATAATACACAGAATATAACACAGACAATGATAGTAGGCTACCTTCGACAACAGATGAAACGTTTTCGGAACTGGTATCTCTTCAGTTTTTAGGCACACGAACAATCTGAGGACATCCAGCAGACTGACTGTGACTTCTGAAAAGTCGAGCATCTTATATAGGAATGGTGCCTACTTCTAGCTCGGCCAATGAATGTTAAGTAACCCTGGGTTTTATGTGACGCGGCAATGTTAACTAGCAGTAGCATGTATCAATCAAAACACAGCAGTTTATAATACAACCTCATTGCAAAAATCATTCATACCTACGCTGATGCAAAATCTTCCCAGATTATGGTACTTTAAATATTGTCCTCATTATATATAATCGTTTTGAGCTTGTGCTGCGCTGCATACTCAAATGTTATGCCATTTGAATACCTTTTAATCACGCGAACAAGATATATGAAATTTAAGAACTGCATTAACCTGACAAGCTTTCTTCTTAAGGGTGCTGCCTACCACTCGCTACAAATAAGTTGCAGCATGTTCGCAAATACTTTTTAGTAAACTATTCCACATGTGCCCATTGTGCCAGTGTAGAAAATAAAACACGCCTAGGACAAGGACGTAATGCCACTGTTAAGACGCTGTGCGATGCCTTCCAACATAGCTCAAAACTGCCTTTTCAGACTGCCGTACTTCAGAATATACTAACCTCATGCATGTAAAACTCAGATAGAATCTTCCACTAAACTTTGCAATAGACGTTCCACAATTCAAATTATATTGTCACCACTTAAGACAGCGTTCCCCTGTTTTTACTGTCTTCACAATAATTATTTTTTTAGCCTAAACGAGAGCAGCTATCAAAAACTGTTTGGCAGTTTTGTTTAAAATGGCTTTCACTATATTAGCAAATTTTCGCATGACAGTACATACTATGGTATTGTCTTACTATATAATTAACTAAATTTCTCTGAATTTACTTACTAACCGAAATCGTATAATTTCTTGTCTTGAAAAATATGCAATAACGACTAAAGCATGTTAAACAAAACTGCTATCCATATTTGTGATATCTGCCATAGTTCAGTATTTAATATAATAATCATCGCAAACACAATGGATACAGGGAAGCATTGCATTAAAATCCCAAAGTAAAAATGGATCGGCGGGTATCTTGCACGCTAGTTCAGCGCTTGCGACGCTGTGGCGATGCGGCATTTGATGAGCGCTTCATGGTCGCCCTTATACATAGCTCCGTCACTACCGAGCCTCTAGCACGCAGGTAGGCGGCATTCTTAAGATGAAGATGTCGCGATCTCGCAGCACAAGATTGAGTCAAAGGAAAGAGTCATGCACTCTCCACAATATTAGTTTATAAAGTTCACAATAACTGTTGCATAAGATAGCAATTGCTTTCTACTTCTATACTGACTTCCAAATAACTACGGAATTCAAAAAATTTAAGGGTTTTAACTTTATACACCAACCTTCTTGACGTTAAGATTTCATAAATTTGTATATTATTTTTATTCCTTTACATTTTTAAACAATTTTGTTTCGGGTGTTGCAATAGAAAGTGGTTTCTGTTCGATCAGTACTTTTCCATTTCCTAATAATTATTATATTAATAACTATCGAATCACAACTCGCATGCACCCCTGAAGGAATAGGAGAAAAAGGTGATAATGAACTCAAAGAAACAGTTTTATACAATATTTAAAAAGCAACAAATTTTAGCAAAAAAGTTTTCAAACATAAATTATGTATCACACAATTTTCATTGAGAAAAATTCAGAGCTTTATTTTTTATTTTTTATTTATTATTTTTTTTATTAGTTTAATGAGCCATTATGTCAAAAAACATTCATTTTATCTTTCAGTAACAATAAAGCACATAATACGCTATATTCTAAACACTGTAACTCATTACTAAACGTCCTGGTTAAAATATTAAAAGACAAATGTTTAGGTTAAGAATTGTTACTAGGCATGTTTACAATTAACACATAATTGATTATTTGCTTTAAAAAATAACTGTGGGCAAAAATTTAAAATTACAGAATATGGAGATTTAACACCGCATAAAATATTAGTCGTATTGTACTGAAAGCAAACTTGCCTTAATTACTTTTTTTTTAAATTTTAGGCTCTAATCTAATTAAACAACTGTTGCAAAGTAAATTATCTTCTGGAATAGGTACTCACTTGAGAAAAAAACTAATTATTAAAAGCTTTGCTATACACATTTTCTGTCAATCTCACGGTTTTGATCATTCATATGTTAGGCATTGACACATTTTTTAGTGATCAACTGTTTCTACTTATAATAAAAAACATTTGCAAACTTTTGTATATATTATCATATGTACAACGCAAGAAGAAATTCTTCTGTTTTAAATAGAGGATTTACACTTCATAAAATCGACTTTACTTTATACAGTGACCGTCACAGGCACACACAATGAAGTACAGGAAAGACAGATTTTATCACACTTGAGTTTCCTTGGATGGATTTGCAGTGGAAACAAGTCAACTGAGAACAGTCTTATGAAACTTCCGGAATAGTTATCCAAAGTGGTTAGTATCAGAAAGAGGAGTTTCTTTTTTCCACTCAAAATTCGTAACTTGTGGAATTTTAAATTGGTGTCGAAGATACTGTTACCAAATCGTCACATGCAGCGTCGTACGCTTCAGATGTAATCTCAAGTTTCCGCTTTTTTAGGGATACTAATTTTTTTTGCGTCTAAACGAGAGCAGATATCTAAAATCTGCCAGGCAGTTTTGTTTAAAGTCGTCTTCTCCATGTTGGCTGATTTTTTCACGGCTGTAAATACTTTGGTTTTAGGTAATTATGTAACTAACGAAATTTTGGTTAGACCTAATTGAATTTTTAGTCAAAACCGTACAATTTATTGCTTTGAAAAAATTAGCTTTAACGGGAAAAAAACATTTTAAACAAAACTGCCAGACATAATTTTGGATATCTCATATATTTTAAGCTTAAAAAATAACGGTCGCTTGGGTGTTCCAGAAGGGAAAATCATAATTTTGTATAACTTTATATTTGTATGGAACAGTGTTAGTGTTGTTGTTAGTGCATTTGTAGCCAGTTTTCCCATAATGGTATTTCAAAGTCAAAATTTGAATGTTTTTAGTTCATACACCCCCCGAAAACCAATCAACATAGTGTTACGAAATAATTCACAGTAAAAGCACATGTCACTGGCTAGGGCTTTAACGTATATAAAAACCAATTCAAACAATGTTTTGTATTTTTAAAAAAATTATGAAATGTGAAAATATTTATGTTACTTTTAGAAATGTTTTAAAACCCAAAAATATTTTGTATTGTCTTTTATGTGTACTTAAAGCCCTAGCCCGTGACATATACTTTGGCTGTGAATAGTTTTGTTCCATCGTGCTGATTGGTTTTGGGAGTTGTATGGACTAAAAACATGCAAATTTTGATTTTGAAATGCCATTATGGGAAAACTGACTGAGCTAAAATTCTTTTGTAAGAGTAAAATGTATTCCCAAGTAACGTCTACATAACTAACACTTTTTCATACAAATATAAAGTAAAATAATATAAAATTATGATTTTTTACCCTCTGGAACGACTTTAAGCGTCGTCTGTGGTTGGGACATTCTGAATTGATCAGATTTTTTTTCTGGTGAACAAAATCCTGTTGCATTCATGCACAATTTTGTTGTGAGTGATTTTTGTTTCACGCAGAAGAAATTTAAAAGTTTCAATCACATTGAAACCATTTGTTCGTGTTTCAAAAGAAATCGACAAGCGGTTGAATACTGACGTATAATATATGGCACATAATCCCTAACAATCCAAGCCCTCCGTTTTTTTCAATCCCAAATAAATATCGTATGAGGAGAATACAGGAAGGCCAGGGTATTACACCCTGGATTCAGACATCAGCGTGCAGGCTGACAAGTATTATGAGAGTAGATTCTACTGTAAAAATAATTTAATGTAAGTTACACATGAGAAATTATGACAATAAATAATGTTGTAATTGCTTAAGTTTACTTAGCATACAAATTTTTCAAAAAATCATCGGAAATATTTTTGAAGGTGAAAAATTGTGACTATATATGAAACTTACAGCCTAGCTAATTTCGTGAAATGGTGTTGAATAAAACCACAATTTTATTATAATTGTTGTGAGTTATAAGGATATAAAAATCCAGTGTTAAAATCGTCTGCATTAATGCAAAAAATACTATATCGCATGACGGCGTACGGTTTTAACACTGTTTGTTCCGTAAGATTTAGATTTCGTTAACACTTAACCACAGAATATTTAGGAATATAGAAGTTAAATAGCCTATAGGACAGCGAATTCAGTCACACATGCCAGCAAAATGGCTTCCCTGGCCAGCAACATGGCGGATAAGCCTACGGCCAATCAGCGTAAGGTAGTTGTCCTGCAGCCAGGCCAATTGGAAACCTGCCGTAACTTGCAGAAACCAAACAGACACGGGGCATATATTAACAAACTCGGGCGGCCAATAAGCGAGGAAGTTCGCCGGTATCAAAAGAGCCGCCACGTCATTGCACGTCTCTATTACTATTTAGTCTGTGACTTAAATACGATTTTAAAAATCTTAATTTTAATCAACACAGTTTTCGATTTCTTGCGGAAATACAAATTCAAAATTCGTATTTTAAGGGCAGATATCTCTCTAACGGGTTGACCTAGGCTGTAAGTTGCAAATAAAATACTGTTGCCATTTTCCACAAGAAACCAATTTTTTTTTTTTAAATGTATTTGCTAGGCAGTAAGAAGGCCACCAGTCGTATGAAATTATAATGAGGCTTATGCTCTTCTTCCTGTTCACTGAAGACGGTTAGAATGATAAAGTTACATACTAATATATTAAAGAGATGTGTGTCCTATTAAACGCTAGCTAAATACTGCAAGAAAGAGCCTCTATGGGAAGTAATTAAGACGTATAACCATCTTACCACCCACTAAAAGACTGGTTGAGTTTCTGAACATCCTGAATAGGAAAGCACAACAACTGTAGAGTATTATGTTTGTTTACTGTGAAATATTGAATTATTTTCTCGTTTGTTTCAGACCAAATGTATGCCGCTCCAGGTACAGGATATACTGCTGCCCTGGGTGGACTATGAAACCTTCTACTGGTCTCTGCATTGTCCGTAAGTCGGCACTACAATTTATATAATTTATATACTTATGTATACTTCTCTAACTACATCCATCCTGCGTGTCTAGGCCTCTAGAGGCTGTTGTTCGCCGTAAAGTGAGCACTTTTGAAGACAGCCCTGTCAAGAACAATAATCAAAATAATATTAAATAAAATAATTACACACTACGTACTTAAAACGGACAAAAAATACATAATTTCTTCTATGAAAATGCAATAGGTGGTAATAGATGCACTAGTAGTTCACCTGAGTTACTAACAATTTTATTGTACTGCACTGCAAATGGTATGGACTATAGTGTAATTTGTCTCCACGACAGCTACTGTCTACACTCCTTACTTTTATCTGTTGCATGCGCACCAATTTTTTTTTAATCTTACAAGTATATTCATAGAAGAAATCATGTTATAATTTTTTGTACGTTTGGAAAACATGTTACATTTAAAATGTGTTCAGGTATTTTTTTTCTTATATTTAGTCTTGTGTGTGTGGAATTTTGCAATCAGTTTTTCCCTATGTTTAAACTTCAAGTCTCTAGCTCATCGGGAAATTAGTTTAACATTTTATATTTTAAACATTTTGAAATATTTTTTTTCTAATTTAATAATATTGCATTGTCATACAGCTTTGAGCTACGTTTAAATTATCTAGCTCATCGGGAAGTTAGTTAAAAATCTATAGCATATTTGTACAGAACAGACAGACAAGAAGGGAAGTTTAATAACTATATAAATACATTGTTTCGTTACTATATACATTGTTACAATATGTACTGAACAAACAGACAACCAAAAACCAAGTTAATTGAAACGGGTTAAAATACATTTTATTTTAGCTTCAGGCTTTGACTTACAGTTCGATGAAATGTGTAAACTGTGTTAAGTATTTACACAGCAATGTGTAGATCAAGAAATGCTGGAAAGTTATGTATCAACTGGAGGAATAAAATAACATGGGCTTGAATAATGAACAATTTACCGTCAACAGCCTGTAAATAAATGTATTGTTCAAAATATATAAACTTATCTTCTTGCTTAAAATTATAGGTATTAGAATTTTAATAGGTTCTGTACGTCATACAACTGCATAGTGGTAATTTAATACAAACCCTCGACGTACAGAGACCACGTTACATTTGCTTTTTCAAGGCTGTAGTTATGGTTTCTCTAAATAAAAAAGTAAATGTTTTGTATAATAAGATTACAGTTCTGCAAAATTCATACAAATATTTAATTCCATTTATTTTTGCTTTATTCGGTTTTTTATTTACTAAGACATATAAATGGATACGTTTTTTACTATAATAATGTTATTGACAACACAACCAGTACTTCATGCAGTGCATCAAATATCTTTCAATCCAAAAGAAGTTATCCTTAAAATTAAGTCAGTAAATTAGTAGAACTGCTGTTATTTAGGTTAGTATCTTATTTTTTTTATTTTTGATCATTCCGCCCTGCAAGAAAATCTGCGTTCAGCAATTCTATAACTGTGATGACATTCGGCGTTTTGACAAAACAAATAAGAGTGGTAAGGCTAATTGAGTAAGCGTCGTGTGCCTGCAAAGTGATTTGTATGAGATAATTGCGATAATTATAGCAGATTAGTTTGGTTTAAGGACAAAACTCTCATGGCTTTGTGTATAACTAAATGCATCGTGACCGTCACACATCATGAAATTCCCCTTATTCTCCGCAACTCGACTTACTGCGAAGCTCGTATACGAAGCCTACTCTACAGGTTGTGTGTTTCTCTTGTTTCTCGCCTATGCCCGCGAATTGCTGGTATGCAAATGCATTCACTGATGCAGAATTTTGTGAAGAGTTTAAACCAACAGTATATTTAACTGCTAGTATTAATTTCACTGGAGCAAAATCAAACTATTACTCTTTTATTTGTCATTGAACAACTATAAGGCAAATTTAGAATTGTAAGTGATACATTGAGCATATTTTGCATAAATTATGAAGTTAATAATGTTTTAAATTGTATATGATTATCAACATAAGTATATTACATGCATTTGTAAATACATGCATTTTTAATAAGCAGTTCTTAAATTTGGTAGCATTTGCATAAGAAGGATTGAAAGTATATTTTCCCGTCTCCTTGCATCATTTTTTAGCTATTTAGCATGCATTACTTGTGCGATGAAATATAACCAGTAATCCAACACTCGTGTAGGTTAATTAAGCATAATCACGCAAGTGAGAAAATTATAATTAGCTGACAATTACGAATTGTGTATAGCATTCAAAATACTGAACTGAATGAACAGCTGTGGGACAGTAAATTATTTCTGTATAGGTATTGGGCAGTTTTGGTTACGACGCAAATTATTCATTATTTTGTAATTTTTTTATTTTTTTGGCAATATTTATTTGATTATTACAAGCGAGGATGGAATGCTGATCTATAGTTACAGAGGCCTGCAATTATCGCGTTATTATTTAGTGTCCGACAAGACTTTGCTGTCATCCACTTACCAGGGTATATGTGATAATACAGCGTGGACCAGAATTCATGTGCCAAACTCCGGGACGGGATTGTTTATGTAAAATAAAAGGGGGTTACACTGACCAACACTATTGTCTGGTGAATATTAAGGGAGCTACAAATCTTTGAAATCAAAATTTTGAAATACATTTTTTAAATGCTAGAAAGTATAAGAGATGGAGCCGCCAAAATTGGCATAAAGCTCTAAGAACAGGAGCAAATGAATGTGTGAAAATGTGATTGACGCAACGTTCTCCTTCACTGCTTATGTAGGGGTTACTCAACCTATTTGTGTAAATAACTTAAAAATACTAAGCGGAAGTGAAATATTGTATACGTATCATTGCTTGTCGCGCAAAGTTAAAGGGAAGGTACCTTTTGTGTTAATTCACTCCGGTAAACAGTTTTCGATAAAATGTGAATCAAAATACATAGGCGCAGTATAACCCCGCAGAGGTAGGCAATACAACGACATTCTGAGCCATGCTAATTGCAACATTGAATGGTGAAATTGAGTACAGTAGCGAAAGGAACAGCCACATCTGGGCGCGTCACAATCCCCACCACATGCACCCTATGGGCAACCAAGTGCACTATAGTGTCAACATGTTGGCCGGCATTGTCAACAATAATATGTTGGGTCCTTATTTGCTACCTGACCGCCTCAGCGGAGTCCATTACTTAACGTTCCTGCAGGATGTATCGCTGGAATTTCTGGAGGAAGTACCATTGGCAATTCGTTGCACCGTGTGGTTTCAGTACGATGGGGCACCACCACAGTTTTCTGCTGCCGTATACCGCCATCTTAACACCACGTTTACAGGTCGCTGGATATGCAGAGGAGGCCTATCCATTGGCCGGCTCGATATCCATACCTGACTCCACTGGATTTTTATTGGGTCATGTCAAATCCCTGATGTACGTGACGCCTGTGATTAGCCAGGAAGATCTCGTGGCACGTGTGATAGCCGAATATGATTGTATACGTGCCATGCTTAAAATAAATTCATGTACGAATCCAGGCCAACCTGATCCGCCGTTGGCAGCTGTGTGTTGAAGTAGGGGGACGGCAATTCGAACAGTTATTGTAAACACGTATTGATGTCCATAAATACGCATGTAGTACGTGCAAATGCATTGTTCCTATTTGTACTGTGTTCCTTATTCTGTACACGTGATCTCTCTTATCTAACCATTAAGACATGGGTTGGTGTCGGCAGTTACCGCTAGCCAGCGTGTTTGCATTCCGCCACTTCTCCATTTCCACCTCATTTTAGCATCACCAGCTCTCAGTAAATTGCTGTTAAGAGGCTTATGTAGCGAATGTTATTTCCCACGTGTGAGGCGCAAAACACGGTGGGTGATTAGGCCGAATTTGCTACATGTGACTTACTAATTGGAGCGTGTTATTTTTTCTAGTATTAATTTTTCTGTAGCACTTTTGAGTGTAGACTCTACACTTTTATTTGTAGGTAGCATCAAATATCTCATCATTTGGGCTTACATGGGCTATTTGTGTGTATTTGTTCTTAAGAAATAGAGTCGTACTTTTTACTGACGTTACAACAAAAGAATGCGGTTTTTAGCATCTTTGTAATGCCCCAAAATCATTATTGTAATCAGAATGATGCATGTTTAAACGTTATTATTTCAAATGTGTGTTATTTTTGTAGATACACTGGTTGAGAATATCTTTAGCAGTTTCGCGTAAAAATAAAACGAAGTCACTTGGAACCCTACAGCATCTTTCAATCAACACATTGTTACGTTCACATAGGTAAATATATCACTGGTGGATAATTGCTTATATAATTATATGAATTAATGAGTGACTGAATTAAAGTCAGAATTCCGTACATGGCAAGCTACCGGACATCGCGTCAGTGTCTTTGCGAGGAGGCGCGACTCACGTCACTCCGAAAGAACAATTCGTAGACGTCCCCGTTTATGCTATACCGTTCAGGTATTTTAAATCAAAAAGCTGATCAATTGTCGCATTTGTTCCGCCAAATTGCAAACACGGGAATGCAGTGCTCTGGTTTGTCCAGTACACCAAAGTCACGAGACAAGCCTACATAACATCCTAATTCACAAGGGGCTTCGCGGATCACGTCCGGTATACTCCTCGTTAATTAAGAAAGAATTACAATCAATTTTTCATTTCGCGAGCGACCTCGCGAACCTACGTCCTCCTCACCCTAAGGTTCGGGAGGCACGGCCCCAAACGCGCGCTTCCCGCGAGCAACGACGCGACCCTGCTCCAAAACCTGACAGCCAATCCCCGAGCTGTATCGTCACCATAGCCACGCCTCCTCGCTACGAACCATCAGCTATTCCGACAACTCCTATGCCGTTTATTTTTCCTTATTTTCAATTTTTTCTCACAAATATCAAAACATTTTACCATTATTATACATGTTATGAACAATTTCACACGTATTTACATAAACCCTGAAATATTAATTGTAGATGTGAATATTTGACTTAATTTACAAAACGGCTCCTGATTGGCTGCCCCCTACTCTTCCCTTTCTTGGGTGGTTGTAGGCCAGCGTCACTTGGGGCGGCTTCCCCCTCCCTTCCTTCCTTTTCTAACAGCTCTGGTGGCACAGCCTCGCAACACAAACTATAGGGTTGCCTTCCTTGTCCAGAGCCCCCGTGGAGCGACATGTCCCTGTTCGAATGTTGGAGAGGGAGGGGTTGTGGGGTAGACCACCGCCAACGCTTACTATACAAACTTCCTTACCATGCCAGCCACAAACCTTCTTACAACAATATTATTTTTAATTGAAATGTGTGAATTAAATTAATATAACTGTTAACTGCTATTTCCAATCGGCTATACACTAAATGCCGATTAAAACACCTCAGTTGTCAATACGTCACCCAACTCTCACTACTGTACTCAATTTAACCATTCAAGGCTGCAATTAGCATCTCTCAGTAAGCTATTGTATTGCCTACCTCTGCGGGGTTACACTGCACCTTGGTATTTTGATTCGCATTTTCTTGAAAACGTTTACCGGAGTGAATTAACACAAGAGACACTTTCTCCTTAATTTTGCGCGAAAAACAATGATATCCATTTATTATTTTAATACCACTCAGTATTTAAAAGTTACTTTCACAAATCGGTTGAGTAACCCCTACTTAAACAGTGAAGGGGAACGTTGCGTCAACCACATTTACACATATTCATTTGCTCCGATTCTTAGAGCTCTACGCAAATTTCGGTGGCTTCATTTCGTATACTTTCTGGTATTTAAAAAAAATGTATATTAAAATTTTTATTTCAAAGACCTGTAGCTCCCTTAATATTCACCAGACAATAGTGTTGGTCAGTGTAACCCCCTTTAATTATACGTAAACAATCCCGTCCCGTAGTTTGGCACATGAATTCTGGTCTACGCTGTATATAGGACATGAATCTGTACGTGACGTCTGTGACGAGTGTAGACTCTCTCAGGCGGTTGGTCACATTGATGTGGGACTTTTAACTAATTTACCAGAAGCGATCTCTGCGGCACCACGACAATAAGGCCAAAGGGAGACGTCGAGCGAGCGTGCAAAAGGTTGCATTCTACACAGCACAAAATGTCTCGTTCTTTTACAAAAAAAAAAAAAAAAAAGTTCTTCTGAAACTAGTCTCCAAATAACAGTTTTGTAAGTTTACAAAAATATTGTAAACTTTACGGAATTGCTTAAAAATATTCAACTATAACCGTATATTTACGAATTTGTTGTACATTTACAAATAATAATACATTTATAAATAAATTGTTGTATATTTTACAGCAATTTTTTGAAGAGTCACAAAAAATTTATGGTAACAAGTTTCCAAAATTGTTATACATGTTTTTTTTTTTTTTTTTTTTAATTTATTTAGTATTTTGTAAAATGTGACAGGTGGTTGAATCTTAATTTGTTTCACATCAATCACTCTGCTCACAAAAATAGATCCCACTAGTTCCCACAGGTATTCGGAAAATTTAGACCACTGTAATGACATGCGACATTCTTGTTGTAGTACCTAGACTGATGAAAGTTCTGACATTAGTTTGCAAACTTTTTCTTGTAAAAGTACGAATTTTTTACTGTGTAGTCTGCTGGTAGAAAATAACATGAATTTCGCTCTTCCTTATTTATAGTTAATTGCAAATATTACAGTAAAAATATTTAGTAAATGATAAAGTATCCGGAAGCACTATTGTTGCAGCTATATGCACTCGACCTTGTGCGACGGGCAGATGCATTAAACCGAACGTGTGCCTGTGTGAAGGAGGAGCCATATCTTCCAGTTGTACCAACCTTCAACAACAGCCGCAGCAACACCCGCACTACCAGACGCCGCAGAGGAAATCAGGTCAGTCTCTTCAAATATAGATAATTACAATGAATAATGTTGATCCTCTAGCAAATCTGTAGTTTACTAAGTGCGCGTACTGTCATAAAACCCTCTCGCAGTGCTGTAGCCTGGGAGGCCAAGGAGTCAACCAGCCCTAGTTACATGATTGAATTATTATACCTCTAGGCAAACTAACAGCAATTAATCATTATATATATGAATCATTACTTTGTAAAAGCAAGTAAGTCCATTAACCACTGTTTTGAGAAAAATAAGAGAAACTGTTTACATCTTCGGTAACTGGTTTTAGTTCAATCATATCTGTTGGTACCACATAAATAGTAGATGTTTGTACTTTATAATATAAAAACTTAAATGTAAGGGTCATGTTATACTTATATCGAAGTAATTAAAGCCAGTGGACTTAAGTACCTTTAACCAATTCATTGATATTTAATTTTTATAAATCATAACAGTATTTAAATGCTACAAACATAATAACTATCCATGGAACTTTGATTATAACAACTTTCACAGTAAATACAAGAAAAAACACTTTCCAAAATGCTACTTTGCAATGATATGGTACAATCTTACAGTAGTAAGAAGTCATACAAACATACGCATAATAACACTAATAGTAGCAACTGTTCTGCAGGTATTATTACAGTGACCCAGGCCCATAATACAATACTTTGTCTAGTCATTGTCACTTATGTCGTTAACTCCCTCCATAGTATTCCAGCGAAGAATCTCTTGGTAAAAGTCGTCTTCTTCTCCACCTTGAGGAATATACGGCAGCATCTGTTGAATGTCAGACAGTTGTTTTATGTTTATGGGAGTACCACCTTGTGGATATGCTAAGGTGCACGGAAGTGCTAGATTTATTATTATAACACCTGACTGAAAGCTTGAAAGTATGAGAGACAAGGCCGCCAATCTAAGCAGATGCAACTGCACATCCTTTCATGTGTAGAGAGTATGTAAACTCTATGTATTCTGTATGTTTGAAGCTGACGTTTTCAGAACGTGGCACAGTGCGACATATGGTTTCCATAGACAGTATTGTTCTCTTATAATATGCAGGCCACCAGCTACTGAAGTCATATATGTCACTTGAATCGACCATTTTTAGTGTGCCGATACTCTTCTCATAGCTGTGTAAAATCAGTGATGCGTATTGCATATTCTATCCACTTTTTTAATATTACTTTTCACTGTCCCGAACACCCTATCACAAGGTAAAAAAGAATGTCCCCGAATAGTAAATCGGTGAATGATTATATCAAAACGGCTCATGTTAAGTAATAGAGTGCGTATAGCAGAATGCGTTAAGATATCAAACTGCTTGTCTTCGTTGAGTCGCAGAAAACACTTCTATCTGCAGCTGCAACAAACAGCATACCGTCTTGTTGTAAAATTGAAACCGGATACTCATGTATAGTCTTTATAACATCGTTCAAATCTATGTAGGCCTACATATTCCTGACATACCCACACATTCAATGGCCGATTTCACCACATAAAGGCTAACCTTGATGTATGTAAACTCGGTGTAAATTTATATACCAAGTTTTTAAACTATGTTAAAAGTGTTGTGTTTCAGAGCGTCTATTATAACTAATCTGGTGTAATTACTCTTGAGTTTAGCTTTCTTGATACCCTTTTGGTTTATTTACATGGCGGTGGCACTCGAACGAGTGGACTATACTTTTGCGTTTGATTTACAGAGAATATTGTTTTAATTGTGTATTTCATTAGCAAAGAGTATTTTTACGAGCTCAATTCAAATGTTTGAAGCCTATGTAAAGTTTACTGACATAACCAAAAATTAATACCTACCTACACTGGTTTCCTGTTTTCCGTGCAGGAACTTCATTTTTTCTGTGATTTATGTATGCTTTTCCTGGCAAACGAGATTGTTTTGTCACATTCCTTGCATATTCACCATCATTTCTTACACATTTCTTTTTTTTCACTTGTTCCTTAACATTTTCGCTGTTGGCCTCCATCTTCCGGCACTAAAATGCTCTGCAGTAAATAAACAAAGAAAATGACATGTTCTTCTTTTGATTATCAGTAGGTATTGCCATGACAAGGGAGGACTCTATTATGGTTGGTGTTATGTACAATAACAATTCTTTGACATTGAGCGCAGTGTTAAATAGTCGTAAGTCCTGGACTTGCATCCTATTAACACTACATGTCAAATGTACAGCTTTGTTATGTGGCTAAGGATGTGTTGGACTTACGTTCTTTTAGCACCATTAGAAGCGTCTACCTCAACAGAACATGTACATATGTATAAGTCAAAACTGCCAAAAAGTGGACTTACGTCCCTTTACCATTTCATTATTCTCATATATATATATATATATATATATATATATATATATATATATATATATATACACATATATATATGTAACGAATGTATTAAAATATAAATTTAAGCTGATAATAAATATTTAGTAGACTTTGACTCTAATTAAGAATTAAATTATTTTGTGTAGCTGAATGCCAATAAATTACACGAATGGGAAATGTCTCAATATTTATGGTATGGTGGTTTAGAATGGATAAATTACTCAGAATTGAAATAAGTTTTCTGGCAGATATATTTATTACATATGAAGGATAATTCAGTTAACGGCTATATTTTGAAAGTTGATATAGAATATCTTCGCGAACTATTATGTCCGTAAAGTCATGGTGCATGGTCATCAGTTTAGATGTGTGTAGGGCAACAAATGGAAGCCGTATCGACCTGTACTGAATATGTACTAAACTTGATGAGTTTTCCTTTCACTTGGTGATGAAGAGTTCACATTTCGATCTGGTTTTGTTGATTTCCTATGACCGGTCGAAAGTGCAAAACTGCACCTTGACTTTACGGACAGACCATATACAAACTTCATAAAGACGCCCCATTCTGCTCAGAAAGCAAGACAGTTCCAGGAACAAATAACAACTTTATTTAACAATAAAATTAACATGTAATTCACTATCAAAATTTAAAACAATGCCTACATAATGGACTAAAACTTAAAAACCACACAGAATATATAATTTAAACATTGTGATTGTTTGAATAAATACTGTTATAGTGATATGAATAGATACATAGAAATTATTGCTATAAATGACTTTAAAAAGTACGATGAAATTATGTTCCGTTGAAGTAATAAAATATAATTAAGCCATATGATTAAAAATTATATTAGAAAATAAAATTGATATATTGCCGTATGGATATTGAAATAAACAAACATTTGTGTGTGTGTGTGTGTATGTGTGTGTGTGTCTATCTCTCTCTCTAAAACAATGCCAAAATTGGTCAGTTTTCCATTCTCATCTCTAATTTGTAAAACGATATGATTTAATTGTTCTCTATTAATTTTATTTAAAAATTTAGATATGCAAGTTAATAAATAATATAATCTCAAAAACAAAAAACAAAATGTCTGTCTGCGGGGCATAACTATCGCTCGCGGCTTCCACGAAAAGTGTAGCAAAAAAACGGGGACGAAAGGAGAAATGTTGTAATGGATGTTTCTGGAAATTTTAAACAGATTTTGACCCACACTCAGACACTAACCCCTAAATGTAATGTAAAACCTGCAATTTTTCTTATTAGCTCAGCATCCACTGTTGTCTCACGGGATTATTATAAGTTGATTTTAATTTACTGAAACAAATCCAAAAAAAATAAATAAATTACATCGTAATAGTGCATACATTGACCTCCCATATGGCGAAAATAACAAATGAAAAACATAAATAAAGTTCAGCGTGTAACCGTCACCGAACTACTAAGTGGCGTTCAACCACGATTTGTAGGCGCCTACAAGGGCGCGAGGTTCCAACCTAGATATTTTACACAAGAATCAATTTCATCTCCTTTAAACCGGTGAAGTGTGCTAGTGACGTGCTGCTGTTCCATTTTTCTTTCTGGTTCCTGTTAGTGTTGTGTATTTTTATGTTGCAAGCAGGAAAGGATCTAGGCTGTCCTTCGCTTGGGCCAAGAATTGT